>JABXWE010030810.1:0-20399 GCA_014611495.1 Limonius californicus
AAAGTAGTGGCTTCCTTTGAAGTGCCCAGGTACCAAATTTCATTAAAATTGGTTCACACGTTTCTGAACAGCATACAAAAATGTGATTTTTTAAGTAAACTTTGAACTCCTCTCAGGGGCAAACGGTACATTTTGGTATATGACAAAGTTTGGTCCAATCGACTTCTTTTGACCTCTAGAATACGTGGTAGCTCTATGTCCCAGGAGTTTTGGGACACCCTGTATAGTAAATCTTCTCTGGTGTTTAGACTTCCCGTGGTTCGGAACCCACGTTAAACTGTAGGTCCTCTACATCAGTGGTACTGTAATGTTACGACCGTTAGTTGATGTTCTAGAAAATCTGAGCTTAGTACCGATACATACGAGATGAGTTCCGAATTTTTTCAGTCTAACGAAATGGTGGATATACTAATAAAAGTTATACATTTTTCTTCTCCTATTGAATGTGAAAAATGGAAATATACTGTTTTGGACAGAGAGTTATGTGTAAATTCTTGACTCTGGAAGGCCCTTATGCGTCAGAAATTATAGGTCGATTTCAAAATATTTTTGGCTTGTACATAGTACACATTTCGGGCAGCAGCGGTGTGTCGAGGAAGAAAATCTTTGAACGCTAAGTCGTGGTTAAGAACACTAACAGATGAAAATATTACTCCTACTGAGAAAAGCATCTTAATAATTGCTGAGTTAAAAAGCTTAAAATATAGCTGCAGAAATCGATAATTCTTCTAGCGCAGTTAAATGGATTCTACAGAGTGGGTGCCCAGAAACCTTTCTGCTTTTGATAAGCAAAGACTTGTGATATGTTCGACGGAAAATTTTGCAGTAGTGAATTTTACCACACTATAACTGTACATGATCGTATCACTGAGATGAAAGCAAACAACAATTCATGCAATTTAAATGTAAAAAAAAATCTCCGCAATCTGTACGCAAAATTGTAGAGGTAATTTTTTGGAAGCCAAAGGAATTCTTACAACTGATTACTTGTAACCAAAAGGCGCAATCACTGTTGAATATTAGGCCAACTTGATATGGAAACTATGTGAAAGAATTAAGGAGAAACATTCTGGTTAGTAAATTTCCGGAGTCTGAATGCACGATAATCACTCCTCGCACAAATTTAGAATTGCACCTGCCGGTTTTTGTCGATATAAGCCACCCATATAAGCCATTACCAACCGATGTGTCACTTTTTACAAAACAGTGTTTCAGACATCGGTATCAAGGTTCACATAATTACCGAATAAAAACATAATCAAATATAGTTGAATGATGTAGTAAAGACAAAAGGGCAATACTTATATGTATATATTAGCAATTAATGAAATACGAGTACATATTTAACAACAAACACTAAACGTGTTGGATTTGGGGGCAATAGTAAGTGCCATGGCGTATACAGTCTACTTCAAATTATATTGGTATCCGCTTTTAAAAGGTACTTCCAGAACAAGGATTTACACGGCTTAAAGCACCGGCCGCATTTAGGTAAATTTACATATTGCGAAGAGGCTGAGGTTACATAGAGGTGGTGACTCAAGCAAGAAGTTTAAATTCTCCGTTTTTAGTTCATTTTTTAAGATTACCTTGTTTAGTTAAACTATTCTTATTTATGTTAAACCAAGTATACTATGTATCAAAATCAGCTTCTTTAATTAGCTTGCATGAGTAATAAGTTACTTTTCAGAGATTAGATTAGATTGTTGCCTTATTGTCTGCCTTATTAACATAATTTTTAAATTTAAGAAGTAAATACCGCAAATCAGTTGTTGATGAAGTACTGTGCGAAGTATATATTTATTAATACCAGGAAAACTGCTTGGTTACGGTAAAAATGGTAAATCAAACACGAAATGAAGATTGTACTGAAATACAGTGTTCCGAAGGTACATTGCTAAGAATTAGTAAACATATGGGATTTAAACATAAAACTATAAACAAATGTCAAGTCGTTATGGAATCAAACAGATTACAAGCATGGCATCGCGAGTATCTCCAAAACATCAAAACATATCGCCAAGAATATAGAAATATATGTTACTTAGGCAAAACTTGGTACGAACCCCACGATATTGTAGAGAAAAGTTGGACAGGCAATTGCAGTCAGTATAAAATAGATACGCCAGAAAAACAGTATATTTTATGTTTTATTTACTTATAATTCTATGTTGTAATTTTATTGTTATTAAAAAGTGCAAATAAGCATTTATACCTAAATCAAACGGATATTTAAAAATATTGAACTTTCAAATGAAATTCCTGAAGCCGGGTCTGTTATTTTGCCTGCATTTAGAACTTCGTTAAATTTTAACTAGGGGTTACCAGGCACCCTTCGGTGAGACAATAACGATATAACTTGAAGGAACAAGGTTTACTTTTACTGGAATGTAATTATATTGAGAGACGAAATACCACCATGGAATACGTGTTTAATGAACTCTATGATGTACATTGCAGTTAGAATTATATTATTGATCTAATTCCTTCTCTTAGGGCAACGAGCAACAGAATTCATATAGATATTGTATCCAGACTTCACAGTTGTACATAACAAGTAACCCTAATCAATCATAGTCAACCTCATATTCTGTAGGGCGCAGAAGGGAAAAGGAGTTGCAGCTCATAACTTCTTAGAATTTAGTGAAGCAATATCTAAAGCAGACTGTCTACTAAAAGGTTTCAATTCCGACAATTTAAGTCCCTAAATTTAAGGAAAAAAGTTCAGCAATTTAGTACTGTATTTAACTGCCTTTCCAAGCCATCGCAAGAAACGCTTAAGTGATTAGGCATAGACGAAAAATATCATCTTCCTAAAAGATATGTGTATTTTTAAGTTTTTCGGAACTAGAAGAAATTAATGTACAACGTATAGATTCGAATCATATAGTTGTCCCGTAAGGCACATCCACACTAGCAGGTGGTTTACTAACCACACTTTTTTATTGAATGTTCTCACACTTACATTGAAGTGGCTTATAATTTATAATCGCCGTTAAGCTATAGTAATTAAATTAATTAAATGAGGGATTCTTGTTAAAGATACTGGTAAGTTTGTGGCGGTCATTGAAAGACTATTCAAAGCTAGCATAAGGGTCACCGGTGCTTAAAATAAGGGTTGGCTGCGCCATACAATATGAACATCAGACGCCAAAGTTGAGTATAGGAGTTGGCTAGGGGAGCCCGATCGGTGCCTTCAAGCGGTTTATACAATTTTGTCTTAGTAATGGAAGAGTTTTTGCCGGCCTCGGTGGTCTAGTGGTTAGCGCGTTTGCCTTTAGATCCGAGGGACGCGGGATCGAACCTGGCTGAGTTCGGCGAGATTTTTCTAGCGGGGAAAAATCTGTAAATGCGTCTTCTGTCGGATAAGAAGTAAAGCCGTAGGTCCCGTGCCACTACGATGTGTGACACGTTAATAATCACTACTGGAGTTGGAACTACCCCAGATAGGCAAAATTCTTAGTTAGGGTGTACAATGGGCCAAATGTGGCCTAAGTGCATAGAGATGCTTGGAAAACCGCGTCCTAGATCTCGCTCTTTCAAAGCAAGCAAGCAATGGAAGAGTTTTGCTATTTAATATCTTCTTATTTATAATCATTGTAATAAATAATTTTTTGGTCTCTTTAGTTATCATCACTTCTTTTTAGCAAAATAATCCTTTGCAGAATATAATTTACTTATTGGCACATCTACAGATACAAATAATTTCTCATATAATGACATTTTTAAAAGACTAATTCTGTTTCCTTTTCTTAAAGATAATTTATCATCCTGAGTGATGCAAATGTGAATGTTAGCTATGTTTCATATCTGATTTCAAAATGAGTTATGTTAGTTTTGTTCAGCGAATTGAACTGTAGCATTCTTTTTTAAAATGTATTGCTGTAATAATGTAAAATTTAGACGGTGTGATTAATCGGTTGAAAAATGAGTTAGAACTATTCGTTACCCGAATATTAAATTATATGATTTTCTTATATGCTTCTATATTCGCCCAACATCAATTCGAATCTGCTGTATAATAATTCTTTGTCTGTTGTCCTTCTTTTCTGAGCTACTTACACAGGTTTCTACTCCAATATGGCAATAAAGTTACCAATAGATACTATTGTTTACAAACCGAAATGCCTTAATGCCCGTACTCACCAAGTGTTACCCGCAAAAGTGAGCTAATAAGATCTTCTTTTAGTACCTTGTAGGACGGTAAAACGACTATAGATTCTAAGAAGCAGATTTCCAATCTTAATTTGAGAACTATCAAACGATTGTCGCCCTTGATAATCAGATTCGATTTCCTATTCGTTATATTCAACACGACATTGCCCAACTAAAGTTACTTTTGCGGCCATCCCGCGTCGTTTTCTAGAGACGGGATCCTTTATGAGATTTTCTGTAGGTTATGGTACCAACCGAACAGTCCCTGGTATAGCTGTTCGTGAAGTAGTACAAGATGCATTGCTATTGATGTTGGTGTTTCACATGAAACTGTTTGGAAAATTCTTCATGAACAATTATTGTGTCTATTTCATCTACAGCAAGTATAAACCCTTCTGCAGGCTGATTTTCTACAGAGATTGCAATTCTGTAGATGATTTTTAAAACAATGTATTGGCCCAAATTTCAATACTAGCACCTTTTTGGCAAATGTTTCAAGAAATGCGGAGTAGCGATAATAATCCAACGAAATATTTCGTCTCATCAAATAATCCTTCCAACACCAAATCACCGAGAAAAAGTCGCAATCAAAATAAAAATGTCAAATAAGCAAAATATGACAATAATAGCAGCACAAACAACCTCCAAATAAAAGACTATTATCTGAAGACATAATATATCTATTACATAATAATAGTCCCACCTTGCTTCTGGGTGATCCAAACAGCAAGAATGAGACATGAGATTATCGCGTTACTAACCCCAACGGGAATAAGCTGAACGAAATAGCATCAAATCATCGCATTCAGATCATAGCTTCGAGCGAATATACATCATCATCAACAGCCTTTCCGTCCCACTGCTGGGCATCGACCTCTTCTCTGCCACGTGTTTCTCCTCAGCGCTAAGATAGAAACACGGGGGACCTACAGTTTAACGTCGAATCCTAACGACCAAAATTCCAGAGAAGGTTTTTAGCATTAAGATCCCACGGTTGCAAGCCGAATTGGGAAATTGTGTGTGGTGGGTTGCAGACAAGATTTTTATAAATCTGCATAGTTCTGCTTAGGTTTTGAACCCAAGCCAGAATCGATTCGAATATACATACTATTCCTTTTAAAAGCTACCACTTACCCGACATACTGGATATTGGATTAATAAAAAAATTCTGCGGACTAGTACATTTTCAAATTTTAACAGAATTGAACTTAGACCACCTACCAGCCCTTGCAAGATTTAATCAGGAATCACAACCTGTACGACGTCAATCTACACTTATTAACGGAAGAATAAACTGAGATGAATACCAAAAACAACTTGCCACACACGTTAATCCACAAATGTTTCCTTATACTATATAAGCAGCTCACTACGCTACAGTGACATAGAAAAGTTTAAATTTGTCACCGACCACCTAAAAACAGTGTTCACATTGAATCCCACACCCCAAAACTCGATAAACACAGAGATAATAGAGGAACAAGTACACGTTCAACTCCTAAACCGGAACAATACAGGCATCAAAACAGTGGACTCATCTGAAATTAAGCAATATATAGAAATATTACCTAATAAAAAGGCTTCAGGAGAAGATCGAATTACGAATATGTCTCTTAAACATTTTTCCTAGAAATGTCAATTATTGGCATTAATATATGCTAAGTTGCAGGTGCCTATCTTCTTGTTTATAAAAGTTACATATACATTTAATATTTCTGTGCTGCTGGTGATTATGTTGAAATGCAAAAATTTGACACAAGGGCTGTGATCTCTTTAAGGAGGGTTTATTACCGCAGAAAATTTATAATGACATTGACAGTGTTGGGTGATTCTAGCCCGTCATATCAAGTAATTAAGAATTCGTGTCGGGGTTTCAAATTAGGAAGGAAGTCGTGTCAACATCCACAAAGTGCTGAACCACCAAAAGCTGTTGTCATTCAAGAAAATATTGATTTGGTACATGCTGTGGTACTGAGTGATGAGAGAATTACGGTTAAATATGTTACTGAGACATGTGGCTTTTCCATCGGAAGCGTTGAGAGGGATTTGGATGGATTTTTGGAAAGATTTGTAACTGTAGATAATACTAGGGTTCATTACTTGGATCCAGGGTCAAAATGGCAGAGTATGGAATGCCGGCATCGTGGTTCCTCGTCCCCACAAAAGTTCTGTGGGACTTCATTGGCCCTGAAGATAATGGCATTAGTGTTTTAGGATTCTGAGAAAGTTCTTCTTGTTGGTTATCTACTACGTGGTCACAAAATAACGGGAGACTATTAAGTAGAACTCATACCAAAAGTTCGTGAGGCTATAAAGCAAATGAAGGCGGATAACTGAAACGCGGCGTTCTGTTCCACCAAGACAACGGATCCTATCACAAGAGCTATGTTTATATGGCTGCTATCCATAATGCTAAATTTGGAATTTTAGAACAACCTCCATATTCTCCAGATCGGGCCCCCAGTGATTTTCAGCTGTTCCCCAAATTAAAGGAACATCTTCGGGGAACTCATTTTTCGGACGATGAAGAGGGGATGGCTGCTGTGAATAAGTGGTTTGCAGTGCAGGACAACGAGTTTTTTTAAAGGCATTCAACCTCTGCATCGTCGTTATACTAAGTGTGTTAACCTTTTAGGGGATTATGTTGAGAAATAAAATGGTTTCAAATGTCTTAAGTTATTTACTTCTATATCAGGGACAATAAATGATGAACCATCCTCGTATGCCGATGATACAGCCGTTCACACTCATCACGAAGATATACATACAGCCGTCAATAGTTCGAAGAATGGAATATTATACTTAATCATACAAAATGTCTAACAAAGATATTAATACTAGAAGACCTATAAATTCACATGAACTTGCCATTAATGGACATTATATCCAGTGAACTCCCGCCGATCAAGCGGGCAAATATCTCGTCGTATACTTGGATCGTAGGCTAACTTAAGGCTTTCATATCAATAAAAAAATAAAGAAAGATACTCCCGTTTAGCAGCACTCTTAAATAGATAGTCAAGTTTAAAAATTAAGTGTGCGAGATTGTTTCACCTTTGCATAATCAGGCCTATATAATATATAGTAATGTTCGTCTCTGTTATATGGGACAACGCAAATAAAACTTTTATTTAAAAAACTCCAAATATTGCAAAATAAGGTACTCAGAATCGCGACAGATGCAGAATGGCATGTGAGAAATGAACAACTCCATAGAGAATTGTAAACTCCAACAAGAGAAGATCTAATACGAGGCACAGCAAAAACTTATTTAAAAAATATACAACTATGCCCAGGCACGGAGTTTATCACCCCGAGACTTAAACCCAGCTGTTCTTCTATCTTCAAGTGACACAAGTGATACTGAATAACATCAAAATTATAATTATATTATTTTAACCTATAGTTATATGTTGCCAGGACTGTATACAGTCAGTATGTTCTTAACCAATAACTAAATATGACAAAAAGTAATCAATAGGATGATTCACATGCAATAACACCTTCCAGGCAAGGCATCAACAATCATTTTTCTGTAATGTTTGGGCCGACTTTATTGATAATTACTTGATTGGACTAATGTTTTTGCCACCGACACTTAATGGTAAAATTATAGGAGAGTTTTGAAAAAATTGCTTACAGAATTGCCGAAGTTATTGTTCACGAATGATGGGGCTCCTGCACATTTGAATCTTATTACATGAGAATTTTGAACACCAATTATCCTAATTATTGGATCAGTCGCATGGCCTCCATGCTCCTCCGATTGCAATCCATGTGACTATTTCTTAAGGGACGCTTAAAAAATATTGTTTACCAAAAACCATTTGAAAACATACAAGTTCTTTGAGAAAGCATCGTGCATGGTTTTCAATAGATTAACAAAACTTAACAAAGCTGTGTTAAATTTTGGCATTTGTTATTATTTCAATTTCAAGTGGGCATTAGATTAAAGAAATATGTCATTCAGTTACACCCTGTATACTACCTGACGAAATAAAATTGTTTACGATATCAAATGAATTTCAAATGCATTTCTATTAGTAGCTAGCATTTCATTCCCTATTCAAATAGGGAAGAGAGAGAAGTGAGCGAGTTTCACGCTGTTCCATAAATTGCTGAGAAAAATCTGCCACGAAATTGGCGCACCGCCAATTTCGTGGCAGATTTTTCTCAGCAATTTATGGAACAGCGCGCACCGCTCGCTAATATTTTTCTTCTTATTATCTGAATAAAAGCGGAAACGCGAGACTGTGATTTATGGCTGAAAATATAAGAAAGAATCCGCAGCTTATTATATTCTATTCTACCGATCCCCAAAAAAGTATTTTAGATTGAAACTTGAGGCGCAATCTCAAGTCGCAATCGCTGGTGAAACGAAATGGAAACTTTTTCGTTAAATGTTTGTAGCAAGAGCTTTTATGATTATCCTCATCATTCCTCTACACTTTGACAAATTATTTTCTACTACACTTCCAAAGTTTATCGTGCCTCATTAGCATGAAAATGGGACAACTTTATCATTTAAGAAAAATCTTTTGTTTCACCCTCTAATCCATTTCGCTCATTTAATGAACCTGTCGCGTTTTAAAAATGGGTTACAAATTGTATACTTTTTAGAACTAAATGCATTTCGTTTAGATAAGAATAATTTATGTTCAGAAGACAGCTATGGAATTCAGAAACTCGTGTTACATCTCGCATGAACATTTATTTGAAGCACAAAAATAATATTTTAACGTTACTGACTGCTGCGGGGTGAAAGTTCTTTGATAATAAATGATACATTTCCGGTCGCTGTGCTGCAGGATGTTTTGTTAGGGCTCGGACATTTGGAAATGTTTGGACATGAAGGACATTATTCACAGCAAACTCCAGCATATAAATTTCCATTAAAACAACGCGTAGAATTTTATACAAAATTTACTTTAACACAAAAAAATAAACAGTTAATTATACTTTTTCGGCTATAAGTATGAGGTGCAATCAAAAAGTTCGGCAACTAGGCTTTTAAAACAGAACTTTCTTTAAATTGGCCGCCGTCCCCTTCACAGTAGTCCCTTTGTGCAGCTTTACATTCCTGCCAACGCTTCTACCACTCTTCAAATACTATCTTGCAGTTACGTTCCTCAAGTGCGTCAAATACTATCTCCGATTTGCGCTAGACCTCTTCCACGGTTTCACAGTGGTGATCCATAAACTTTAACTTCATCTTGAGGAAAAAGAAGTCACAGAAGGCCAAATTAAAGAGTAATATGGGGGTTGAGGATTGACGATCATGTTGTTGCGGCCGAAAAAATCGCGTGTTTTGAACGCTGTGTGAGCGGGTGCATTGTCATGATAGAACATAAAATTGTTCTCGCCACAGTTCAGGCCATTTACGCCGAATGTCCTCTCTCAGATGCCTTATAACGTTACAATTAAATACTGAGTCTGCCCTCTGCGATGAACTGATCGTGTACTTCTTCCTTTTCCCTAAGATGAAGTTCAAGCGACCCTTGAGATTGCCGTTTTGAAACCCTGGGAGAGATCTAGCACCAAGCGCAGAGGTTCTTGTTAAATTGGGGAACGTAACTTCCAAAGTAATTTACATAGTGGTAGACGCACTAGTAGCGGTGGAGAACTGCATAATGGGACTACTTCGAAAGAAATGCGGCCATATTTAAACCAAGTATATTTTTCTTCTTCGCACAATAATCGACAAATTAGACAAATAATCCCCGCCGCTGTAATCAAACAACGAATGAATGTGGATGAAGAAACGATAAATACAATAAAATCAAAGGGTTGTAACTTGTATGGACATATGTAGAGCAAGTCCGAAAAATGTTGATCTCAAAAAGTATAGAAATGGACACCAAATAGAAAAACGAAAAGGAAAAGACCGAGAACAACGTGGAACGTAGAAGTGAAAAAGCATGCGGTATAGAGCTTTGGAAAAAAATTAGTGGTAAGATCAGGAAGTTTGGAAACTAGGACGTGATAGAGGCATCCATAAAATAATCACATAAATACAAATATAATGTATTTCTTCTTCTCTATTAAAGACGGAACCTGCCACTAAATAGCAAAGAAAGATTTGAAATTGTACCAGATCTAGAGTATTGAATGTTTTCTTAAAAAAATATTGATCAACGTTATGCAATCAAATGTTTCGTCAAATTGTTCATATCGAAAACCGATGATAGTATGTCTAAGATGCGCTTTGTTTTAGCCAAAGACAGACGGTTAACAGTCCATGGCATGTTGATTGACGTGCTAGACATGACAAAAATTTGTTTGTAGGTGATGTCCAAAAACTTGTCCGATGAACAAAAACAGAATCGTTTGGTCATTAGTCATAAAATATTGGATCTTTGAAAACCGAACTAAACTTCAAGTCACTTTCTCTTGGCTTATTTTCCTTACGGGTTTGCCGTTCTAAACCTCCAGTACACTCTGTCTTTCAAATCTTCTTCTCTTAGGCTCTTCTCTAACATAATGTTGTGGGCACATGTTTTCCATTTTATTGCTGGTCTGTCTCTTTTCCTTTTTCCCCTAGGTGACCAGTTCAATATCGTCTTAGGCCACACTTCTTCATTCATCCTTTGAACGTGATCGTACCACCTTAACGCTTTATTTTCAAGTCTTCTAGTAATTGATGTCTCTACTTCCATCTCTCTCCATTTAACTTCCGTTTTTATTCTATCCCTGCTCGTATACTACAGGCTTCGCCGCATTAAATCCAATTCCACTGTTCTTATCTTATTTTATTAGTCATAGGCCACAGTTCTCCCCTGTATGCCGTTATACTCTCTACAATTGCCTTAAAAATATTTTTCTTTGTTTGTTTCGTGAGAATCGGTTCCAGATTGTTCCGTGGAGTGCTTTTGTCGCTAGTTTTCCTTTTATTACCTCATCTTCGACGTCCTTTTCCATTTTCCCGGTGTAAGGGTTTCGTGTCCTATATGTAGACCGTGTATTATTCCTCCAACACACATACAATCCGTCTTCTTAAAATTGATTAAGAGTCCCCACTTTTCATATTCCTCTTTCAATTTCCGTAGCATGTATACTATGTCTTCCTCGTCTTGTGCAACAATGAATTGGTCGTCGGCAAACGTTAATGAATGTACTGTTTTCTTCCTTATTGGTATACCCATTCTTCCACATTCCCTTTTTTCTAATGCTTGTTCGGCACATATATTGAACAGTAATAGTGACAACGTACAACCTTGCTTCAATCCTTTTGACACTTCTATTGCTTTTGTTACTTTATTTCCTATTTTAATTGGGGCTTCTGAGTTTTCATACAGCGCTTTAGTCACTCCAATTCATTTTTCTTTGATTCCCATTCTTCTCATTGTTTCCCACAGCTGACATCGTGGTACATTATCGTATGTCCACGAACGTCATAAGCGTGTCAATATTTTTTGCTTGATTCTTTTTAATCAATTGTCTGATACAGTGAATGTTGTCTACCACATGATCTTCCTGCCGTAAACCCTCCTTGTTCCTCTCTAAAAACATCCATATAATTTTCCATTTTCGTTTTTATAAGTTTCCGAATAGTCTGATCATTGTTGGTAGTATACTGATACCTCTGGCATACTATTTTGTTACCTTTTCGGTGTATCGATACAATATATGATTTATTCAATTCTGTTGGTATATTTTCTCCGCCTTCTACTTTCTAGAACATTTTGGTGTTATTTCTATCAGCTTATTTCCGCCGTATTTTACTAATTCTATTCTGATGTTTCCTGGACCGGCTGATTTATTATTCTTCGAGTGTTGCAATGCTTTTACCACATCTTCCTTCCTTATTTTTATCTCATTCAGAATTTCTCGGTTTTTTTCTATTTTGTTTTGTTTTATCGTATATTGTGCTCCTTTTTCCTGTAGAAGTGTCTCACAATATTCTATCCAATGTTTCGGCTTTATTAATATAATATTAGTTTTATTTTTTGCCTTTTGTCGTAAGTTCCAGATCATTCTCCATGTTAAAACTTCTCCTGTTATTTATATTTCTGCATACGTTGTCCCAGTGATCATTCTTTTCTGGTTTTACCTGTTCTTTTACTCGTCTTCTACACTCCACATATTTTTTACTAGAGTTTTGGGTTTTATGCATTTATCATTCGTTATATCTTTCCTTTCTGATTTACTTTTTTCCTTCTAATTCTGCACTGAATTTTTCATTAGTATATTTACTATTTAGTTCTATTCTCAAAGCTTTATTCGCTGCTATATGGATGCTACTTGTAGGTGTTCCAACTTCATGTACACAGTAATAACAGGAGATGCATCATAGATATCTGAACACCATCTTGAAATATAAAAAGGCAAAGCGCAGTGTGGCACACATCATCAACACCTCGACCGAAAGAAACTTCCATCAACAAATCGCAAATCAAGTCCATGGTCATCGTAATTTTCATTATCATGGAATCTTCCATGAAGAATTCATACCGCAAGAACAGATAGTGAATCAAATCTTCCGTTGAAAGGTCCTTGAGCATTTGAGGAAAAAAGTTTTACGTGTGTAACCTGATATTGCCTCCTCTAGGATTTTGCATCACGACAATGCTCCAAGTTACACTTCACTGTCGATTAGCAGAAAAAAAGATGTGCTCCCACACGTACCGTATATTTTGGATACAGGACCTTAGGCTTTTTTAGACTTTCAAAAATTAAACATCTGTTAAAAGGACGCCATTGTGGCACAACATAAAATGTTCAAAAGACAACGCCATACGTTCTGAACAACCTAACGTAACTACACTTCCAGAATTGTTACCAAGCAAAGCCCCTGGGGACGATGTGTGTATTCTGAAGGGGCATACTTTGAAGGTAATAGCATTAAAGTGTAGATAAGATCAAAAATCAACTTAAAAATAAATTATTCTCGTGACTTCTGAGAGACACCTCCTATAAACAGTATAGTGAAAGTTTCGTCGGAAATATCGACATTTCCCAAATAGGCCCATGTGAGTCTTCAGAATTTTAAACCCTCCGATCACGAAATGATATGAAATAGCAACGATATATCTTCTCGCATCCTTGACGATCAATAAAAACGCACAGTACAGTTTTAGAGTAGAATGCAAGCTAAACATCAACTACACACTTGTGTTAGCATTACATAATTTTTTTGTGTTCATAAATATAAAGTATCATTAATCACTTGCATTCGGGTTTTGCTGCTAGCTATATTGTCTCGCAAATACATTATTGCACGACAACTTAATTAAGACATCTTAATTAATTTTTACATTGGAATTGAAATTAGTTTCTTTATTTGTGACGTTGACTTTTTATTTATCACCACATTCAGCCTTATTAAGCAAAAAAAGTTAATTACTTATTCCAAGCGCTAACCTTTTAAAGCGACATTTTTTGTATGATTAACGTTTCTGTATCATAACGTTTAAATTTATTTGTCAAGTAATTTAATTTAACGATTATTATTATTCAAGGTACTTGTTCCTTTTGAATCTGATTCATTTTAAGATGTGCAAATTGTTTATTTACAATTCCAAATGACTCGTATAACTGGTTTAATAATTTTAATTTCATAATTACAGTCGTATACTTGGCGTAAACAAAATTTGAAATCAATGGTCAGTCCAACAAATTCACCCTCTGGCACATTTCGTTGTGAAAATTATATTTCATTTAGCAGAATTAACAAACATACTTCATAATTTGGAAGTATGCACACTTCACACTATAATTACTAATAAAATACGACGTATTGTTTATATTTGATACCGTAAGCTTGTCCACAAACGTTCTAATCAATCACCAACAAAGAAGATTGCCTAGAAAATGGTCATACGTTAAGGAGGCAATTTTCACCTAATATTGCACAAAACGAAAATCTAAAAAAAACTCCTGTTTATGAATGTTTTTTGCAGGTACCTCTAAACGAGTTATTAAAAAGAAATTTTTGAGTCGAGAAGAAATATCAAACACAGAACATTTTTCTGCTTTTCAGTGTGGTCAACACAATGTTTGATAAGGGTGGGTTTTGAAAAACAAATATTGTTTATTTATTTAAGCCATACAATTTATAACATTTCTACAAGTATCCCTCTTATGCATTCAATTATAAATATTTTCTATACTAGAATTTAAAAAATTAGTTGTAGAAGTTATATTTTGAATAACTATTCATTAATTGTAATAACTACTATAAATTGTATATCTTAAGTACAGAAACTCTCACATACAAACATGTTCTGTTTCCATTTTTCCAAAATTTGTCTAATACAACACTAGATTTAAAAAACACTCCACCGGCCTAATACTGAAAATATCTAGAAGCAAAACTCGTTTAGATTCATCAATAAACCAATATAAAAATTCCCGTAAAAAAGGTACATTTTCACAAATAATATATCGTAATTATTGATTGGATAATGAAACTGTATTACATTCCAATATGAATTTTTTTAAGTTATAGGTGAAAGCACCTTGGTACACGCACGTAGCAACAAGTGGACAATCTTCAGCTACTGAATAAAATAATTTGTACTTCCCACAAATCGTTCAATACATACGTCGATTGACCTAACCTTTAACGAGCACCTACACGATTTTTTAATGCCATCCGTTCACATAGCTAGAAATTAAACTCTCATTGTCCACCTTGTCATAGCTAATGTTTAGCAGCAAAAGGAGGGCAAACTATCATAAGATATTCTTCATCCATATTTCGGTTTATACAGCTTCAATCTCTGTGTAGTAATATACAGGCTGTCTGTGAAGCTTTACAGGCTATAACTTCGTTATACAGGGTGGGGAAAAAGTACGGAACAATACAAATATATCTACTACCGCAACCGCGATTTTGACAAAATTGTAAACGCGAAAATTCTGATATATGGCGATTACAATGAAGGTATTGGTGGTTTAAAACGACTTCCGTTTTAGCTGAAAATGACATCACTTTTGTATTTTAAATGGAATACCCCATATATTTTAAGATCTATGGATGGAGCTCTTTTTTGTGAATTCGGTGATGTAAGGTTTGATGCATTTATTTTTAATAATTTTAGAAATATTGGACGAAACACTCAATACATAATGCTTCGTAATTTGTTTTATTATATAGCGACTCGTGACAATAAAACAATAAGAAAAACACAAATAATATATCTTGAGAATACGTTCAAAATGACCACCGTTTACTTGACAATATCCAAGCCTGTGTAGAAATCCTTCAGTTTTCAGTGTTTTCCAAATTGTGGGGTCCGCCCCCAGAGGGAAGGGGGCAAAAGTCCTCAAAGGGGGTCGCAGCAGAAAAATAATAGAACCGAAATTAGTATATTGAAACTAATACAAAACATCTTAACTTAATGCTTAATGTTTAGCATATCATTTTTTTACAGAAGATTGCATATACGATGGTTATTCAAATTTGACCTGCATTTTATTTTTTTCTGGTCGGTACAAACTATAAATTAATATTATATATACATCATTTTTCTCTGTAACAGCCCCCCTTTAAAATATACTTGTCCCATCTCTCCGGTAGCTTCCGTATTCCCGTCGAAAAAAATTCTTTTGGTTGACGACGTAGCCAATTTTGCACCGCATCCTTCACTTCCTCATTAGAGACAAATTCCTTACCTCCCAAGAACTTTTTGAGTAGTCCGGACTGTATGTGGGGTGAGGCAGTACGTCCCAGCCCAACCAATGTATTGTTCGTTAGATGGGCTGTATGTGGGTGAGCGTTATCGTGCAGTAGAATAACGCTCTTGCTTAAGAGACCGCGTCTTTTTGTTCGTATGGTCAGCTTAACCTTTCCAAGAAGCTCACTGTAATAAGTTGAATTAATGGTTTTTCTTTCTTCGAGAAAATCGACGTAAATTGGTCCAACATCGTCCCAGAATACAGCCGCCATAACTTTGGCAGCCGATGGTTGCGTTTTGAATTGTTTGGACGGAGGTGAGCTTGAGTGACGCCATTCCATGCCAACATTCTTGCTTTCTGGGATATAATGGTGTACCCAGGCCTCATCAGTTGTTATGATACGTGACAAAAAGTCATCGCCTTCATAGCGAAGCCGTAGTTCTCTGCAAACTTGAAGTAGTTTCTGCTGTTGTTCCGCGGGAAGTTGTTTTGGAACCTACCTGGCGCTACCTTTACTAAATTTAAGCTTGTCGTGGACACTAGTTTGAACACTACCAACACTAATGTTTGCAATCCCAGCCATTTCCATCACAGATATTCGCCTATTGCTCCGGATCATCTGGTCAATTTTCTGAATATTCCGAAGATTCACAGCAGACGTTGGACGGGCAGCATGTGGCAAGTCCAACACGCGTTCATCCTAGAAGGATTTACACCACTCAAAGACTGTTCTGAGTGATAAACAATCTTCTTCAAACTATCTTTGAAGTCTCTGATGAATATCAGTCGCTTTTACACCTTCATTAAAAAGAAATTTAATAATTACACGTTGTGCAATAGAATTTGACACATTGTTGCAAGACATTGTTAAAACAACTGACAGTATTGATACAATCAGGCCTATGACAGTCAAATGGAGCTATTTGAACCAGTTACTTAATACATGTCCATAGTTCCTAGAGGGCGCTGTTGTCCGTAAATTTCCGATAATTTCCGGCGTTGCCTCGCGAATTTTCCCGAAGTTTAAATTTAAAGTTGTAGTGTGTTCTGTCGTCTGTAGTCTGCATTCTTACAACGTTTATTATTAAATATTAAACTCCACGTGAATCAAACATACGTTTACTCACGAAAAGATGTTGAGATCATTTCTTTGAGTGAATAAATATGTATGATTCACATGGTGTTTATATGTTTTTATTCCATTTTGACGGATTTTATGAATAAAATTCATATTGGAATTAAAAAAAATTCAATCGAGAAATCGCGTAGACTGCGATATGTTCTGTGCTGCGAAACTAATTTTCACACCTTAACAACCAGTAGTTTACATTGTTCTAAAGTTGTGACGCTTTCGGATATTGTGTGTTTGCGAGACAAAAATGTCTGGAATTTTAGAAGTTCAAGACGAAAACGAAGTTATTGTACCCTCAGCAGTCTTGGACGAAGCTTTGGAAGCTATGAATAAAGTGGTGCCAGCAAAATCCAAGCATTCATATGAAAAAGAGTATACGAATTTCTGTGAGTGGAGGAAGAGAAAACATGCAACAGGAGTAAACGAAAAAATTATTTCGGCTTATATTTCGGAACGGTCTAAAAATGCTAAATCTTCATCACTGTGGTCATATTATTCCCAACTGAAGAAAATGATATCTGTGAAGGAAAATATTGATATAAGCAGGTTTGTGATATCGCAATGATTATTATTTATGAAGTTTAAACTATTCATTGTTACAGATTTCATCAAGTGTCAGCTTTCCTAAAACAACAGTCTGTAGGGCACAGGCCAAAGAAATCCAAAGTGTTCACACTCGAAGAAATGGAGAGGTTCTTAGATAATGCTTCTGATGATGAATATTTATTGCAAAAAGTAATTTTTATCGTGGGAATTTTTGGAGGATGTAGAATTGGTGAACTGGTGGCCATGTCAGTTGATGATGTAGAAGACATGGGTAGCGTACTTGTAGTTCAAATTCCGGACACGAAGACTCATAAACCCAGAACATTTACCATCATCAATGGAAGTAACTCGGTTTCTGCTATTGATAATTATTTAAATAGGTACGGTAGTATTTTTAAGAAGTTTTAGTTTAGATGTAAGTCAATTTATTGTGTTTTTCGTAGGTTAAGTTGTATATTTCTTTTGTAAATAGATTTTTTTACTAAATTTTTCTTTCTTTGCCTATTAAAAAAGAATATTAACAAATACCAAACTACAGTTGAATTCAAATTTGCCGCTACGTGCAAATAGTTCATTCCATAGTTCATAGAGGCGCTTCAGGCTTATAAGTGGTTAGAATTATTTCCACGTGGTGTCGCTTCTTCTTGTGTGTGTTCTGTGGATACAATCAAGTTTCAATTGTTTGTGGCGTTGGTTAACACGCCTAATTCGATTAATATAAAACCGCTTTGCAGTATCTCTTCAATAACGTCCGGAAAAAAATAAAACGCAGGTCAAATTTGAACCTCCCTCGTATAATGTACTTACGAGTACAATTTAAAACTACATAAAACTTCTTCTTTCTTTTTCTAGTGCTTTATCTCTTACGAGCCGTAGCAATCTTCTCTCCTATGCCTGTGTTGCGCTTAAAGTGGGCTCCGAAACACGGAAAGTGTAAACACCTCTACTCCAGAGAAGATTTTCTTAAAATCTAGGTTGCCGTAGTAAAGATATTTGCATTGTCCCGTATTTTTGCCCACCCATGTATACAAAGATATTGGAAAATTTCTATGCAAGCTACAAAATGGCGTACACCAATTTTGAACAGCACCTACTATTTTTGCACATTCACATTGCTTTTCAAGTATATTTTTATATATTTGAAATTTTACTAATTTTTTAAATGGCAACCCAATTTTCTTCTTTTTATTTTGATATACCTATAGCTTTATCAGTTAAATAGTGATATAAAAAAGTAGTACACCACAAAAAATGTATTTGAGAAAAATACATATAAAGTTCAAAAATTGCAGGATTATTTTTAATTAAATTATCGCATCACATCTGTTTCCTTAGAAACGTTAAATTGTTCACTCTAACAACAGTGATAATAGTTATTTATTATACGAGTGGATTAAATGAATGTTTAATGAGCGATATGTTTAACCGCGCAAGCGGCGCAGCCGCGATCGCGTTAATATCGCAAGTTAAACATTCATTTAATCCGCGAGTGTAATACAACGTTTTATTCAATTTTGCCTGATATAATAAGTCCAATTCTGAAGAGAAAATTTTAAGGAAAGTCATCAAATAGGCGTATTTTATGATTATCACGACAAGATCACAACTTCTGTGCCCCGTTACCTTGACAACGACGAAATTTTTATAAACACCGTTCAAAAAATATTATTCGTGCGTCGAGGAGTTTTCCGCGAAAATAAAATGGATAATTTGTGCAACGAATTGGATCATGATGTTTTTTCTGATCCAGAACACAGTTTGGTTGATAGTGATGCTATAATGGAAAAACTGCTTCCTCGGAAATCGAAGGATTTATACAAGAAAGTGTACCAGCGGATTAAAATTTTTAATCTACTGCTTATTGAAATTTTAATGCGCGGCCTAAATAAACAATGACTTTAATAGTTTGATTTGACGTCAATAAACGTCAATTTTAATGGCAAAATTGAATAAATGTATTAAAATCAATGTGTTGAAAAGTATGCGTATTTTTTCTAAGAAAAGATTATGGTGTGAGGTACCAGTTATTTCACCATTTAATATTTAACAATATTTAAAAAAGTTAATGATGACGTCATCACTTAAGAACAACTGTATGTTCGAAAATAAGTTGGACATACAAATGCGCATTACTGAAAAAGAAAATCGACATGTTTCAAGATTTTTACAAAAATCACATGTGCCATATTATTGACGCGCACTGTATATTTCAAAATTTATTTTTACAAACATAAAAATTAAGAAAAAATCCTACTCGTTCACTCGCAGTTTATTGATTAAAATACAAAATCGACTATCTCTCTCTCTTTCTCCCTCTCCCTTTCTCTCTCTCCCTCTCTCTCTATCTCCCTCCCTCCCTCTTTCTCTTTACCCTTTCTCTATCTCCCCCCTCTCTCTTTCTCTCCCTCTTGATTAAGACTTTTTTGTTTGGTTTGATGAGTACTACACGTGGGTAAATTATCCGACTTTTTTTAAACGCCTTCAATATGCGGCGAGTAACAGCTGTCGCCGTTTATCCGCCCCCCAGTCTCCATATCTTTCTATGGTAACAAGTGTTTTATTTCAACTTTCGTTTGTCTCATGACGCCATTGATTGTGCCTGAGGACATCCTCATTTGCATTTTTCAGGTACGATCGACCCATATTAGCTGTTGTTTTTGCACCTCTTCCATGATATCTTTATGTTTTTCAATTGCAACTTACGTATTTTGCTTTCTGTTTCTGTGGCTAGTAGTCTGTTTCTTCCATTGATACCCCATAATTCACTTCCATACAAAGTGATTTTTTAAAAAGTCAGTTGCAGTAGCCTGGAGATTGTCCCGTCTATATTAAGCTTTAGAATCTGACAATATGAAAATTGTAACAGAAAGAAAGAAATCTTGACGAAAAACCTGTAATTTACTTACCTTAATAAATTACAAATCAGTTGCAACTAAATACTTGTTCA
>JABXWE010030811.1:0-14460 GCA_014611495.1 Limonius californicus
GTTATATTCTAACACGATTTTAGGCTTCATTTTCTTATTACCCTTTCTATCAGTTCCCACGTCAACCATTTCCTCGCCATAACAGGTAGAAATCATTGTACAAATTTCACCTTTTTGTAGCTTTGTGCCAACAGCACTTTCGTTTAAACATTTTATGTTCTTTCTTATTGTTTCTATTAGGTTTGTGTTCTGATTATACCAATACCGTGCCAAACTGAGGCTGCTGTGGTAGTTATCAGTCTCCCGTGGTTTAGAAGGTCTTTGGTAAGACTGATAACTGTGGATCCTGGAAGGTTTACTTCTGGCAGTTTTTCAGTATGTCCGGAATAAACCGATAAATTCCAGGTCAATCTTTGAGGAGTATATACTTTGAAAAGCTTAATGCCATATTTACTTGCTTTTGTTGAATTGTACTGCCTGAAACTGAGTCTACCTCTAAACGGCACCATGGTTTCATCTACAACAATAGTATCTGCAGGTTTATACAGACTTTGGGTTGACTTTAGAATTGCATCAATCAAAGGCTGTATCTTGTAGTTCCTACTTTCATGTTCTTGTTCATTATTGCTAAATGCCAACACTTCAATAACAACACAAATCTAATGTAAGTAATGGAAGCACGATGAAAAACAGGATGGTGGTATAGTATGTCTTGTTTCCAATAGATACCTATAGAAGGAAATTGCAATAGACCTATCAAGAGAAGCAATCCTGTGAAAGTAGTATTTTTTTCTTATTTTTCAGTTGAATAAAAGTAAAGTACACTTACCAATAAATCATTCCATTTCGTCCCTATCTGTATCTTTCCAGCGTGACATACGATAAGAGCGAGATTGCCTACTAGATTGTAAAAGCTACGTTGCATAATTGTTAGTTTCCAAAACCATTAGATCGATAATATCTGGTTAATTGTTGTTTTAAAAACGTCAACTGGTTGAATCTCCTGGTTTTCTGGTTGGATATTCTGTTGGCAGTCTGACTGACCAGTAAAAAGTAATCGTGCAATATTCATAACTTCAGTAAACCAAACTGTATCTGTGTTGTCAGCATTGATGGATTCTTCCATGACTTCAGAATGATCACTACATTCGCTCTCTTCATCACTCGAAGGCATATCTGCAGAAGAGTAATTTGGATCTCCAATATCTTTATCAAATTCCTCACTAGCACTATCACCCATTTCGTCAATTTCAGCTTGTAATTCGGCATCGGTTAGTGATCTTTTATTATTCCACATTATAGTATAAAGTATTGTAAAAATAAACAAATAAAAATGAACTATAGTCAGAATGCATTACTACACCGACATGCATTTACATAATCATCCACTATAATAGTGAATGCAAATTGCACATGTGGAAATGCAAGTCTAAACTTGCGTGTTACCTATATGAGCCATGGGACGTTGTGCTAAAAAAATTAGTACAGAGTCCAATGTACCGTATACGGTACATGATTCTTATGGGGGACATATACAGATGCATACTGTTGTAACGTATGGACAGGGAACGTGTTAGATTAAATGGTAGTTGATTATAGAGTAAAGGCTAATTTAATGTAATTTAGCATTGACAGAAACTAGCATTTACATGGCAAATGTTGCAGAGAAATCCCTGCATTACATTGAAAATGCAACAGCCAGTAAACATCGATATATTATAATAATTTTTATGTGATACATGATGGTAAAAGAATTTAGTTTGTATCGAGAATTTCTAAAAGGAAGTCTCTCTTTGTTATTGTGTTTGTTTTTAAATGTTTAAATATATTATCAATTTTATTTCTGTTATTGCGTTTGCAACATTAATTTGCAATACGTCGTGTACGCAGGCGCCATAATATTTGCCAACTAAGTGCTTTTGAAGGGACGCGAATAATTAGAATGCGAGAAGCTGGAATGGCTGTCTGGGAAATTGCTATAAAAATTGGCAGAAACGCACATACCATAATATGATGTTAAAAAACCTGGACGGAAGAATAAAGACAACAACGTTGGACCGAATCTTATCGCATAATTGATAACCGCAAATAACGCGTCCTGAGAATAAATGCTCATAGGGACCGGTTCAGTACCATCAAGTCAATTGTCAATGAATGAATGGCTATTACAGGACAACAACTCTCTGTTAGGTCAATTTAACGCAGAATACGATTTTTATTCTCAGTCTTACTGATCGCGTCTTATCTTGCCATTGACTCAATGATATAAAAAATCAAGACTACAGTGGTACCAAGAATGTTTCTAATGGAATCAGGAATGCAAATGGGTTGTGTTTAGTGATTTTGTATGGGGGCCTACGATGAACGTAAAATGGTACGCCGAAGACGTGGAGAAAGGTGGAAAGTTCAATACTGAATGGAATTCGAAACTCCGCTTATCCGAGGATTTGTTGTTTGGGGTGCTATAGCATACGGAAGTAGGCCGTCTCTAGTATTCAATAATTGGTCAGCGCTCTTTGATGTTTTGGAACCTATTACATTGCCCTATCACTGGGAACTAAAAATCTCTTTTTTCAGGGTGATTATGTCTGACTCCATACTGAAGCTGTCATTACAAGGTTCTTTCGTGAAGTTGATGTCACCGTGCTTTCGTGGCCAGCGAAGTCACATGATCTTTCACCGTTCGAACTTGTATGGGATATTATAGGAAGAAAGTTGGGTCAATAAACTAAGCGACTTACAAATCAGATTCTGATTGCAAGAGACACCATACCTCAGGAAAACATCGACCGCCTTATTCGAAGCATGCTACCCAAAGTAGGGGTGTGAATTAACTTACGAGGAGCTCCGCTTCATTAATGAGAAATTTTAATCACATAATGCTCTATATGTACCCATATTAACACCTAAAAATTATTAAAACTTATTAACGTTTACTGGGGGGTTGAACTTCTAGTGTCATTCAGTATATTTTGAAATCCTCATAAAGTTGTTATAAATTCATCGAAACTGCCACGGAAAAATATATCAGACCTATCTTGCGCACACGTCCCCAAGCTATTAATATAATAAAAAATTCTTCTTCATAAAATACATTTGTATCACAGTAATAAGATCTAATATCACACTTTTGGATGTCAATTTTTAATTTGCAAGGGATAACGTCAATTCCAGTTTCAATAAACTCTTAAATATGCTTCATAAATCAAAATTCTGTCTTCTTCAAATTTAACTACTGTTAGTATAAGAACATATTATAATGACAAGGGAAAAACTTTTCAAGAACTTCACTTACTGCACTCTTCTATTACCAATGATATACGATAGCTCGGAAGTGCTGTATCGTTCCTTTCCACAGAAGATTTATTAAACAGGTATGTAGGTGATGCCTTACTCCGCTAGCCCTCAAAAGGTTCTCAGGAAAATAAGTAACACAACCAACACCTGGTAGTTGACCAAATGCCTTTTAAAGGAGCGAATCTGTGTTAGAAAATTCGCTGACTAAATGGAAGATAGAACTGGATTTATTCCTATTAAGCATTCATATCTTCACACCAACTGGGATAAGAGTTTCACTTAAGAAAATATTGTAATTATATCCAACGTGTTACAGTGCACGCCGTTTAATGTGATCACACAGGAATTCGGGGTTTTTAACAATAAGCGGATAAATTATTCCTTCATTGCAACAAAACGATATTTTCCTTTTACGGTTCATCTCAAGTTCTTCTACTTTCTGGCGCAGCAACAGGCCATCTACACCTGCAACATGTTCACAGACATATTACGTCAGCCATTTCAAAGGGTTGGAATAGACTTGAGTTAGCTGCTACCAACCAGCTACATACTGTTAACTTACGATAGAGATAGGTCCGATACCACTTGAGCTTGAAAATACAAAAATAAAGATGCATGCAAACAAGGTTATTACTTGCGGACGAAAAACCAAGGAAAAGATTGATAACATAAACCGAAGATTACTATAAATGGTATTTTTCCCATGCAGTCTTATAGGTCCGGTCCGTTCTTCGCGAGAGTGATAACAATACCCGAATGATAACATTATACGTGATTCCAATAAGCGGCGTGAACTGTATATCGAACCAAGGATGTTGGCCATTTCGTATCTCCTGCTCTATGTTTCATGTTATAGATATCATAAAACCACCAAATAGATCTCCATAGAGGTTGGCTAATATACTTCAATGTGAGATGAAGTCCATTATTGTTGATACTCAAAAAGGATAGTACAAGTTTTAGGCAGAGTAACCCACAGCTAAACATGTTAATAGTTATTGAATGGCTTCTTACGACGCGACGCCCGCCACTTTTTAAAAACCTTTGACCTGGTTTAGGGTTTAGCCTTAATTCTTTGTGTGAGAGACGGAGGCACTTATTTTTTTCGGCAGTTTTATAAAAGGTATTAAATTGTACTTGTGAATATAGTTCATTTAATATTAAATATTCTGCTCCCCGAATCTCATACTGATTTTTCGCCATATTAATATTGTATGATCCGTTATGTAATGCTATTTAACTACAAATTACCTATTAGAATGACAACCATCTTCTGAATAATTACCAAAGGCCATGCATGTAGCATATCTGTGCACGTTCCATTAATGTACTGAGCACTACTAAATGAAATAACGCTTCTGATCCTTATAATATCCTGGCTGGAATGCTGAAGGAAGGGGCAAACGAATTAAAACAAGTATTGACAAAACTATACAATCGGTGCCTAATTAGAAATGTTCACTCCCAAATACAAAATAGGAAACCTACCGAAACTGAATAATTACAGACTAGAAAGTCTCCTCTAGCACATCTATATGATTTGAACACACCATTATAAAAAATAGCATTCGAATCAAAATCGACCACTACCAGCCATTCCAACAAGCAGGATTCAGAATAGTCTACAACACAAAAAAGTAGGAAATATAATATTTCTAAGTACAGCTTCATCCATCATCACCATATAAATCATCTTGTATTTGCGACTGACATAATATTAATCAGAAGAAGCACGTAAGAGCTGAGATGACCGTAAATTTGAACAAACGGTCGAAGGAAATCAGCACCTTAAAAGCTAATGATAATGATAATGGCCAAAACATCTTTTCGACCGTAAGTTATGGAGCAAAAACATACAGTTTAACAAACTAAAACACCCAGTAGCTAGCATTAACACAAAGAGATCTTTAAAGACAAAAATACTTGGAACATATGGGTACCATTACGGAGGTAATAGATGTCATACATAGCAATTGGCAAGAGATAGAGCTCAAGTAAGAAATGACAGATGGCTGAGACATATACCACATAGGAGACTTCATAACATTGAAAGACGTATTGGACGACTGAATGCCAAATGACGAGATGATGTAACACTTTTTTAAAAAAGTGTAGTGGATGAGACAAGCTGAAAAGAAAAAAAATTAAAATACATGTGGAAGACCTACGCCTAGCACTTTATCCACATAGCCCTAGAGTGATAGTGAACATGTCCTTACTTCTACCTTAGCTCTAAGGAGAAGCACGTAATAGAGACGAGAGCTGTTGTCCAGCATTGAGACTTAAAGTATTCAAACAATGCTGTAACAGAACTAAACATTCGATTGCATCAAAAACTTAAATATGCACTGGAACCCTCAGCTAGTAACGGAAAAGTAAGGATGGGAAATACCAGGAAATATGGATAATGGAAATTCGTGGATGATGCTGTCCCAGCATTTACCTAAATGACCAAAAAAACCACTAAAACCCTGAGTCAGGACAGACGGCCCGGGGGTCGAACCCTAAACCGCCTGAATGAAAGGCAAGTGCTCTGCCGATGAGCCACCTTCTTCGGTGAATCATGATGATAAGCTGTCACATATTTTTGTATTTAGAATAGTGTAATCATAAATACTTCTTGATCTATTAATAGCACTTCATTACGACGTACAATGGTAATCCATTATTAATATAATGTTTGCTTATGGTAGTTGAAAGCGAATTAAGTACTTGATTAAAAAGAAAATACCATCTCTCCTCCTTATGTTCTATTATTCTTTACAATATTTACAGGAAAATTTTATAATCTCAGACTGAAGTGTAGGGATATTTAAAGTAGGTCTCTTCAGACACAGATGGAGTGGGCAACGTTATTTATTAATTTATTTAATTTTCATTTAGGTACTCAGGTAACTTTTGCAATTTACCATTTTTGTAGCAAGGCCTCTCATAAACAAGCGTTCACATTATTTTTACGAGACCCATCTTGCCTAAAGCCAGACGCTCGGGCAAAACACATAAATTTCATATTAGAGCTATAAATTCATAACTTTTAAGCGCAACTTCGTACCTCACGTGTGCACCAGCTAAAATTTCTAATAAATCACCCGCGTATGAATAATGATTTATGGTTTTGAAATTGGAAGTTGAAATCACACTTGCACCAAGATTTAAAATTGAGTGTGTGCTAGTAAACGATGGCAAGCGGTTTAGATTAGCTCGTGTGATGAATGACTTCCTCGCTCGCGGAAATGACATATGAAAATAACCTGTTGTATTTCGGATCCGTCAACTCCAGATCTGCTTGCATAAGCAGTTGTACAATTTAAGCCTCAAACTTTGATAGCTTGTTCTGGAAACGATTCCGTACGTCGTTTTCATGTGGCTGCTCAGACTTGTTGAAGCTCAACGGCAATCGTTTGGGTGCACTTTTTGATGAGGGAATGAGATTTGTCGCGTATTTTACAGTTGCATGGGTACGTTCTTTTATAAATCCGAAGTTTCAGCAAAGCTTTCCGCTAAACGCTTTATGGAAGGATCTCCTTAAAGAAAATCTGTTTTCGCTTAATTGACTGACAAAGCTAAGGAATTACATTATAGCATGCCAAGAAATTAGGAAAACTGAAAAAGAATTTTCTTCTGGAAAATGTTCCTTGTTTGTGAGAATTCCGTATGCTACAAGTAACGTTGATAAACGAAGAACTTTAGACAAGCGCTAGTAATTTGATATGCAGTCTAGCAATTTGAGGCAATGTTTAAGACCTTTGTTGATGCATCTTATAAAATACATGAAAGGAAGCTTTTGATTATCGACACGTTATACGGTTAACTTAAACTTATAAAGGAAGAAAGAATATTAGCTTACGAAAATATAGCAGCTACTGATATTAGCGAGACGGTCGCAATATTACCAGAATAACATGGTTTAGTTGGTACCTAATTTCGTACAGACATTAGAATCTAAAACCAATACCTATATTGAACAGTTTCCATAACAAGCAACTTTAAACTAAAACTAATCGCGCGTTACATTTTGTTTGTATTGGTAGAAACACAGAAGCGAGCGACTCATGAAGGACATGACGAAACGAAATTCAGGAGGCCATTCACATTATGGGTGCATCTTTCCTGATAATTGTCATTTTTCGATTGTTTTTTGTTATCGCACTGTGAGGTCATCGATGATTTTTTTAAATGGCACCCCATACATTTGTTCACGAATTTGGATACAGCACATTTTTCTGTGAACGACATAGTCAAAAACGTATGACCCCGAAGAGGAAAGTTTTCGAAATAAGCCGTCCCAAAGTTTAAAAATGTATGGTGAAGTGATTAGAGTAGACCAATAATAATTTAAAAAAAGACGGTTTTGCCAGCTGTTTGGAGTTATTTCTTGACAGAATGTATTTATTATCTTTTGTTTGTCAAAAGTAGTGTATTTGAAATGTTTATTGAGTAGTAACATTGTCATTTTATACGAGAAAGAATTGAAATTCTTTGCATGATCGGATTTGGAAACAGCATGCGTACCCTAAGAGAAGTAGTTGAATTGTTCAATGCAACTCATCCTGATCAGCAACCCATTAGCCAAAGCACGATAAGCAGAGTTGAGTCTAAATACTGTGCATTTGGGCATGTTCCTGAGCTTCCTAAATCTGGTCGACCAACACCACCTTGACGATCAGCTTAATGCTTTGTTGGCAGTGCACGAAAATCATCACTCAACAATTAACGAATTGGCTCCTAATTTCAATATGGCAGAGTCTACAGTCTACAAAATTATGAAACAAGGGAAGTACCATCCTTATAAGGTATGCCTTATCTATGAGATGTCTGAAGACGACTTTGATCGGCGAAATCAATTCTGCGAGCAAATGCAACAGTTATGCAAAATGATATTAATTTCGTAAAAAACATCATTTCTTCTGACGAGGATACCTTTGTTTTGAATGGCCATGTCAATAGGCAAAACTGCCGTTATTGGGCTGCCGAGAATTCCCGATGGATGATGGAGTATCGCACTCGCAGAAAGTGAATGTGTGGTGCGGCATAGTCGACAGAAGGATTCTGGGTCCCTCTGCCTTTGAACCTAACCGTTGCAAAGTATTTGAATTTACTTCGATACTAACTTATTCTTGCATTAATAGCTTTGTATCCAGATCTAGAGGAACCTAATCTTCCGAGAAATTACTTTTTCTAACGGTGCACCTCCCCATTATGCAGTTCCTGTCCGCGCTTATTTAGATAAGTTGTTCCCGAATCTTTGGATAGGAAGAAGGGGGCCGATTAAGTGGCCGGTCAAGTCGCTAGATTTGGACCCCTAGATTATTTTTCTGGCAATATTTAAAAAGTAAAGTGTACGTTAGTATGCCGGAGAATTTAGAAGATTTAAAAGTAAGAATTCGTCCCGAGATACAACGTTTACCACCTGAAGTTATTGACAATGTTCAAAAAGAATTTATTCATCGTCTTGGCCACTGTCAGGAAGTCAACGATGCACAATTTGAACATTTAATTTAGTTGTTTTCCTGAATTTAATCATTGCCTTATATTTAGTATTTTGAAAGGCAAAATTGTTTTTTATTTTTTTTTGTTATTACCCTGTTTGTATTAATCCTTTTTTAAAAAATGCGCAAAGTATAATAAAATTTGATGGGTTTGAGCGTTAATTGAAAATTATTATTGGTCTACTTTAATAACTTTATCATACATTATTGAAACATCAGGATTGATTATTTCGACAACTTCCCTCTTCAAGGTTATACGTTTTTGATAATGTCGTACACAAAAAAATGTGCAGTATCCAAATTCGTGAGCAAAGGTATGGGGTGCCATTTGAAAAAACTGTCGATGACGTCATAGTGCGAAAACAAAAGACGATCGATGAATGACAATTATTAGGAAAGACGCACTGATAAAAAATAAGGTTGACGTGTCCGAGGATTTTCTGTGAAAACCCTTCTAAAATGTTTTAACGAATTTATCCACTACTTTACGAAACCGTTGTATAGAAACACATTTCTAATATATCATAGGTGTTAACTCACCTGGTCAAAGAATTTTTCCCAAAATAAATCATTTACGTAAGTTTGTATTGATTTAAAATGTATAGTCAAGAATTGGTGTATTAACCATAGAGGTATCACGCTCCTAAGTATAGCGTGCAAAATATTCTCCAAATAAATACGATTTGTAAGGTTGAAACCAGCTGCAAAGAATATTATTGGTAACTACCAATGTGATTGTCAACCAAACAAGTCAACGACCAAACATCTCTACGTAGTAACAGAAATACTAAAAAAAGCACAGTAATTTAATATCCAAACACACTACCTCTTCATAAATGAACAAGTGTTTAACGCCACGGAGGATTCACGAATTGCATACACTTAATTGAACTTATCAGAATGATATTGAAGAAAGTCGTAAATACAATAAAAAATACTATTGGATCTATCAATACCAAACACCACCAACAAAGGCTTAAGACAAGCCGATGCGCTGTAATACCTATCTTTTAATATAGTCCTAGAAAGAGCGGTAACAAAATCCAAAGTAAAGACAAACGGAACGATACTCAACAAATCTGTGCTAAAACTGACGTACACAAAATACGCTGACATAAGTGGAATCTAATAGATATGAAGGAAGCTTTTACAGCGGTAGAAAAAGCAGCAGGACAAGCTGGTCTGGAAATTAATGAAGGAAAAACTAAATACATGGTAATATCACGTAACTGACGACCAAGAATAAGCCAACTTACAACTTCGAAGCACTGTTAGAGTTCATCCATTTTAACCAGCAGATCAAAAAAGGCAACAACGCCAGTGAAGAGATCCAGAAGCAATAGTTACTACAAACAAATGCTACTATGACCTACTTTAACAACTACGATCAAACAACTTATCCTAATCCACGAAAATCAACATATATGAAACGCTTATTAGATCAGTGCCAATATACTGATCAGAGACGTGGGCAGTGTACTTTCTAGCTTTGAACGAAAAATACTGTGGGGCATATCCGGAGCCGTGTCTGAAGAGGGTTACTAGCGGAAAAGATACAAGTTCGAGGCATACCAGATGTAGAACAATAGAAACATAATAGCTATAATGAAAATAGTATGATTAAGATGGATTCGACACATAGAACGACAGAAAGGTTAGGACCCGATGAAGCGGATAACGAAACAAAAGCATGAAAGAAAAAAAGGAAGGAGGGGTACAAATTAAGATACATGGATGCAATTCGAAAACGACCTAAGAATTATATTGGAGTGTAAACATGGAGGACCAAAGCAAAAAAATAGAAATTCCTGGAGAAGGCACAAGGGCCTGGAGTGCCATGCATAATTATGAAGGAATGGCTTGAATATTACTAAAACCACTAATTATATTTGAATTATTATATTGAAATGTGAATTTTATTTCATTATTATCAACAGCCCTGGCGTCCGCGTCCCGTCCTACTGCTGGACACCGGTCTGTTCTCCGCCACGGCTTTCACCACGGCACTAAGGTAGATGTAAGGGCGAATCCGAACGACAGAAACTCCAGAGAAAGTTCTTAGCATAAAGCTACCACGACCGCTAACCGGATTGGTAAATTGTATGTGGTGGGTTGCTGCACAATATTTTTGTACGGTGCGTGGTATGCAATGCCATGGAGTCGAACCCAAACTATAACTAGCAATCAAATCAAGTACATTTAAAGTAAGTTATAAAACAACAAAAAACACTTTCAACACCTTATTCAACGCAAAAGACAGAACTAACGATTTTTTAAAATCAGTTATTTACAAATTAAAATGTTCACATTGTAATTATGTATACATAGGTCAAACAATTAGAAATTTTGACACCAGATACAAAGAACACATACGCTCATACAAATATAAACACCCAGAAAAATCTAACTATGCTAAACACTTATTAGAACACAATCATGCATTGACATCACATAATATAATAACATTTTTACATTTCTGTGATGATAAACGTAAATTGGATATACTCGAGGCCTTTCAAATTCACAAACACACTTTAACAAACACACCTTTAATGAATGAGCAAATTGAGCTCATAAATTCCCCGCTATTGGAAGTTTTGGAATAGAAGACCTGAGCCAAGCCCAAAATCAAGATCCAGTGTGCTGTTACCCAAGCAACTACAAATGTTTACTTCATTAAATGCTTTTGATAATGACATATTGTATGTCGAAATACGTATAAAGCCAAAATAAAAATAAATACCTGTTGAAATTGCCTTTTATTATTATTAATATATCAACTAAGAATAAAATCCTACTATATAAGACCATGCTGAAGCCGATTTGGTCCTATGGCCTTCAACTTTGGGGGTGTGCCAAACCCACAAAGTTAAAAATAATATAAACATTTCAAAACAAAACACTTCGTGCAATTGTCAACGCACCATGGTACGTTAGCAATCGAATGCTGCACCAAGACCTACAAATCCCATACATCACGGAAGAAATTGAAACTGCCTCCACCAAATATCAGCATCGACTTGCAGGGCACCCAAACGACCTTATAGAAATCCTATACAGGGATTGACCGCACAACAGAAGACTCAAGAAATCCTGACCGGAAAACCTACCTCAACAGCAGTAAGTGAAAGTGATACATAAGGAGTAATGTTAAAAGGCGTTACCCTTTCAAGTCAAAGACTTTTAACACATTTACTCAATACTAATAGTGTAGGTAGTAGATTGTAAATTTGCAATAATGTCAAATAAAAAAATATCACGATTCATAATACATTTCAAGTGAAATGTAATAATGTAACACAACTGTGCATGACCTGTGTGAATCCACCCTATGTATTTTATACTTAAAAAAAAGTACAAATTACGACTGACGATTATTTATAGACAGTGCTAATACCTATTGACTTTTTGACAAAAAATGAAGGGTCTCAAAAAAGTTTATCTGATTCAAAGGGGTCGCAAGCGAGAAAAGTTTGAGAAACCCTGGTTTGTCCAGTAGGTATATCCTGCAACAGATCTGAGTGTCTTCATTTCCGTTGATCTCATTTACTTTTGCTTACTGCGTTAGCAGCTCCGTGGGTCATGACCTTACATATGGTTTATATGCCATGGATTTGAATTCTATGTTTAAATGTTTGTGTTTCCACATCCGTTTTGTGCCTAAAACTACAAAACATTAGATAAAAATAGTAGTACGTTATGTTGTTGTGAATTGATTTCCGCTCGTGAATAAAAACAATATCGTACACATTTTCCAGCAATACACGGCATTCTTAAATCTTCACTTAAAATATTCTGAGGAAAACTAATAGGTAAACGAATATATTATATTTCTTAAATATTTAGGGGAGCAGCGAGACCCTTTCAGTCTGCCAAATAATCCAGAAAGACTAGCCAGAGCCAGCATTTTTTCTTGCGTAGATGAATTTCTTCTGTCTTTTAACTGTTTATTAAAATTAGTAAAATCAGTAGACAAGCAAGGTCCACGCTTATGACATTCCTTTATAAATACCTAAAATGATTTAGCTATATACGGGATATCCCAACCAAATCACCCTCTAGCCCCCACCACCAACCACCAATTTTTAAATGACGAGGGTTGTGAAGTGATGCTTCATTTACATTTTGCACTATCTGATAGTTTTTTGCAATTCTGATTCGTTTTTGAGAAATGGCATTTTGTAGCTTGTGATGCGTATGGTAAATGTTAAATTGAAAAAAAGAGTATTTAGACTGAACATTTATTAAAATAATTTAAACACTTTCTTGAAATTTTTATTAAAATTTTACCATACGCAACGGAAACTTCAAAATGCAATTTCTCAAAAACGAATTGACAGAATTGAAACAAAAATTCCAAATTCCAAAATTCTTTGAAATGAAGAATCATTTGACACCTCTTGCCGTTTGAACTTTTGAGGTTGGTGGTGATCACGCCAGGGAGCAGAGGGTGAAGTATGGTAGAGGATTACTTACATGGTAAAATATGTTCCGCTTCATACTGTTGTTGAGCGGTCTCGCCGAGTTCTGCAAATATGATCATTTTTTTAAATTATTCCGGGTGGACTGTTTTAATTGGGTCGCTCTGTATATAAAATACTTTTTATATAGCTCAAATTAATTACTGGCATTTCGACAATAGTTATCATACAACAAATACAGTACGGTTACCATTTATTTTTTACTGTACTATGAAGGTCGACCTTATGGGGGGCGAATAAAACTGCTGGGTTTACTCAATTTAAATACGGTTGCAGCTTTTCTGCATTTCATGTATGTAGTTCCTGGGTAAACAAACAGCGGATGCGACCAGACTCACTGGCGGCGACAGCCAGGTGACATGCAACAGATAATAAAACACAGACTTACTGATCTATAAATAAGTATTGGGCAGTTCTACTCCAGCCCGCTGCCCCTGGATTGGGATTCGAACAGGATTCGTTCGTAATCGTGTAGTAACTACGACAATTATGCATATCTTCTGGTCCACCAATCTTCCAGAGAGACTAAGTCCATAGCTAGTCTCTCCATTATTCACAGGAATCGCGGCGGGGTGGAGGGCATGCCCCCTCAGCCTCACATGCGAAGGGGAAAGTATCATTACCCCCGCGTAGAAGTCAGTCGATGCCCTCCTGGCATACATGTTGCATTCACAATAATAATAATTTGACGTACGCACATTTTCGATGCAACCTCTGCCGAAAGACTACCTCTCGAATGATTGCTAGGTAAATAATGATTAATCACGCCACACACATTATCTACTCATATAGCTACCCATGTTCACTACGCTACTGTTTCCAACAACTACTTACATGAACACACCAATCTTGTATAAAACCATAATAGAGCCCAATGCTTGTAAACAACATATAATACCAAATAGATAATACGTAACCATTTGGGTAAATACATATGACACTTCATAGGATATAAACCATAACCTCTCAGGGACGCCACTGCTTATATTGACTGATATTGCCATTGCAGCCCTTATTTATGTACGAACATCATCATCATCATCATCAACAGCCTTTCCGTTCCACTGCTGGGCATCGGCCTCTTCTCTGCCACGTGTTTCTCATCAGCGCTAAGGTAGAAACACGGGGGACCTACAGTTTAACGTCGAATCCGAACGACAGAAATTCCAGAGAAGGTTTTTAGCATTAAGATCCCACGGTTGCAAGCCGAATTGGGAAATTGTGTGTGGTGGGTTGCAGACAAGATTTTTATA
>JABXWE010030812.1:0-21227 GCA_014611495.1 Limonius californicus
ATCTCGCATTACACAATCTAGGGATTTTTGAGCGTAACGTTGGCGAATTGTCAAGTGAAATTTGACAGTCGCCATCTAACGGACAAAGAATCAATTTCGTTGTTCTGACATTTGAATTAGTTTAAATTTGAAAAATTTAAATAACTAGAAAAAATTCTTAATTAATTAGTTAAAAGTTCAGTTTAAATTATATTTGAGTGTAGTAAATTTAATAAATACAGTTCAAAGTTTGTGGTTATGTATTCGACATCTGACGTTTGTCGTTTTATGACCAAAGTGAAAGCAAATGTCACCAATCTTAAAAACCAAATAGTTACCAAAAACAGTTTAATAATAGCCTCTATTATTAAACTGTTTACGGTATCATAATGGACCTGTTATTAAATCAAAGTAGATAATAGTATATTAAAGAACTAGTTTCATAAGTCCTTTTCTTAACGCACGAGTCCAAGTATGAAAAACGAGACTCGAAGCGTCGAGTTTTTCAACGGACGAGTGCGACAAGTGGTCTTATGAAACGTGTTCTTTATACTGTTTTTTCTATTGAGGAAGTTTAAGAGTATTTTAAATACATTTATAATCTATTCACGATTGATTTGCCATCCAACAGGCTATGGAAATCTGGGGGAAAGTGTGGTATCATTGAAATTTGTCAATTAATTAAGTTGGGTTATGCTAGTTTTTCTTGATGGAGGTTATGTTTTTTGAAAGCAGGCAATGTTGCCAGTGCGGCTTGTTTGTTCATTTAACGTCCGCCTATTGCTGCTCAATATTGGTTTATAATACTTAGATATAATTATGATTTCATTATAAATAATATAATAACTATAATTTAAATGTTGTAACACATACCAAATACATAATGCTGTTCTTTTTTCACGAGAATACTGAACTCAAATCGTATGTATACAGAGCATATTCTATGCCATTCTTTGTTGTCCTACATTTAGGTCTTGCAGCAAATTAAGAAGAACTAACATCTATGCCGCTCATGTACCCATTGACGACTCGCGGATTCATTTTGGTAGATCCACGTTTCGCGTAGGTATACGAATGTCACATTTTGATATTGGAGAAATTGTCTCAAAAATTTAATTTTGGATGCAACGACGTGTTTTTGTTCACATAAAATTTTGCGTCCATTCTCCATTTTGTGTTTATAACCCATTGATTTAATAACTTTGAATAAAGTAGTCCTGTCCCCCTTGTATTCATAATTTTCGCGAGTCAGCCAAGAGTTTGTCGAGAGTAAAATGTTCATTCTTCTGATGATACTGCCAAATTTGTCGTTGCAAATCTTTTCTGAACGTGTAATTTAAGAAAACGTCCGTCTTAGCGCCTATACTACAAATGGAAGATTTCAAAACGTCCTGTCCTTGTGATAAAATGTCCCTTATAGAACGCTCAGACACCTAAAATTATAAGTAATTTGCAATTGCATATTTAAGAAATAATACATGCTTACCCCAAATATATCAATTAATCGATTTATAATCGTAAATCGTGTGAAGTCTGGCCTATCTCTTTTATAATGGTTGAAAGCTTTCACAATTTGCATTTGCATATTATGTGTTTTATTAATTCTAAACTTACTAGATTATTTTAGAAAAGTAGGGGACTCTAGAGCTGGCAACAGGGCAATTTCATTTTGACATTGCTAGAAATTGATCAAATAAAATTTCAGAAAGGCGACTTAAGAAAAAAAACACAGCCTGCTGGATGGCAAATCAATCGTGAATGGTGTATAACATTAACTACATGTGTAAAAGAGAAATTTTGTTTATGGACGGTACGTTTGATTATGCTGCGAAACATTTTACGCAACTTTTTACTATCCATACTGTGGAAAACGGATATTTTATTCCTGTAATATATGTTTTGTTGAAAAACAAAGAAGCGGTTTCCTACGAAAATGCATTCCGTATAATAAAAAACAAGTGTGTGGAAATGGAACTTGTTCTCCAGCCAAAAGAAGTTTTTGTCGATTTTGAGAAAGCTATCATATAGCTGTGAAAGAAGTCTGGCCCAGTGTTAACATTGTAGGTTGCCGCTTCCACCTCTCACAGTCATGGTAGGTTTGTTTATATTCCAATTATTTAAACAATTAATAAAAGTAGACCTGATATCAGACAAGTTTTTTTTTAATTTTTTGAGTTTCTGATTTTAGTCTGAAATATTTTTTTTGTTTTTCCTATAATGTAACTTTGCTTCATCAATACTATTTAACTGTTTGTATATTTGTATAACTTTTTTATTTAATTATTCTAAATCCTTTTTGTAGGTGGCGCTAAATGCAGAAACAAGGATTGGCAAAGGAGTATAAAGAAAAAGATTCCGAAATTGGCAAATGGTTAAAACATGTACTTATTTGGTTTAACATTTCTACCTGCGGAAGAAGTAGGCGATTGTTCCGCGTTTGATTTAGAATCCGAAAAACCTAGTGACAGCAGAGTATCGCAGTTTGCTGATTATTTAGTAGATACCTATATAAGTGAAGAGGCTCAATTCCCACCACAAATATGGGCACAGAACAGTGTCTCGCTCTGTAGAACCACAAATAGTTGCGAATCATTCCATTCCAAATTTAATTCTTGTTTTTATTCAGCACACCCCCATATTTTTACGTTTGTAGATGTGTTGTTAAACTTTCAAATGGATACGTACATCAAAATAAATAGCAACAAAATAAATGTATGTAGAAGAACTCCGCAAGTGAAGCGGGAGAAAATTGTTTTAAATTTACTACAAAAATACCAAGAAAATCATATTTCTCGCTATCAATTTGTAAAAAGTTGTTCTTACCAATACAATAAAAAAATTTTTTTTTGTTGTATTATGTACATATGTTGTATGTTGTTTTTACAATTTGCAATAAACAAAATTGATTTAATTTTACATGCTTGTCTTATTTTACTGTGTTCTGTAAATTAAGATGTTCTGCTACCTGGTATTATTAGCGAAGAATAAAACGACCCCGGCGGATTATAAAGATTACCTGCGTCCAGTTCGAGTGCAGTCCTAAAAGTAACTTGCGTGCAGTTCGTTGGTGTTATTAGCGGAGATTAAAACGAACCTGGATTAAAAAGATTATTTGCGTGCAATTCGAGTGCAGCCGAAAAATCACGTCCGAGTTCTGGCTCATTGAAACAAAAAACTGTGCGTGTGCGTCATCAATCATAATAGGTACATGCTTCTGTGTCAGTGCCAACCTTAAAGAAGTATAAAACTGTGTTTATGTGTAAGGCTGCGTAATATAATATTACCGTTGTGATTTTTTTGTTTAATAGTCGTAGGTTTTTCGCAAGAAACAAAAACAATCACATGCTAGGGTGTTTTGTTCTTTTAGGTTGACCTTACTGCGTTTGTATGTAGATATAGTTATACATTGACGCTTTGTTAGGTTTTGCTATTTTTATACTAAGGTAATTGGTTTTTGCTTACTTTAATAGTGCATATTGCTAATAAAAAGTGATTATTATAAATTTATTATTTATATATACAGGGAATTTTTATTTTTAGTATACATTGCCTATGTATACTTTTAAAAAGAACGCGTCAATTACGCCTATTATTTAGGCAACCAACTATACCGTCAACTAAACCATGCAGTGACAATCAAATTATTTCAATGTTAAAAAATAAAATTAGTCTTTATATAGTGTCTTCTTAAGTTTTTTATGCAACCATGTAAAGACGAAAAAGTGGAAATTCTAATGTGGTGTCAGAATGGTAACAGATTAAGAACTGTGAGAGATTTATTTTCAGTAAAATATCCAGAAAGACCTATTCCTTGTCTTCGAACCATACAACCAATTGTTAGAAAATTTAAATCAGAGGGATGCGTAATAAATTCCCATAAAATAAGAACTAAAAGTAATCACGTTTTAACCGAAGAAATGAAATTAATATTTTATACTACGTTGAAGAAATCATAAGAAACAGTTATAACAAAAAATAATAATTAAAAAAAGTTTGCGATAGCCGGGAATTGAACTCGGATCAACCGCTTGGAAGGCAGCTATGCTGACCTCTACACCACTTTGCCGTTGATGTATATGTTTTGTACAAAAAAAATATAATGTTCACGGACCTTACGGAAACATCACCCTGTCAATTTATGTATTTAACAAAGAAGTAATCATCTGTGTCCCATATACAGGGTGAAATACATATTTAATATAAACACTGCATCAACATAACCTTCATACTCAAATAAATCACAAATATAGTGACGCTGCCTTCTGATTTTTAGTTGTCGGTATAGTTGGTTGCCTACACAATAGGCGAATTTGGCGCGTTCTTTTTAAAACTATACATAGGCAATGCATACCAAAAAGAAAAATTCCCTGTATGTATACCGTGTGCTGACTTTGAATACGCTCCATAGGGAAAATGCATGCGTTTGTGGAATTCTTCAAGTTACTGCTCCTCAAGTTGAAAAACCCGTCTAAAACAAGGTGTAGTCAGAAGGGATGTTAATTTTACAGAGATTACATCTACTTTTTATTTTTATAACATCAAATTAAATGATAAATTATGAAACTATGAAATAGTTTATAGATTTGATATAGTAATACTACCAAATCCGATGCGCGAAGGCCGCCGGTGTGGCGTAGCGGTTGCGGATATGTTTTGTGAGGCGAACTTTAGGATTTCTAATCTTCCCTTCTGCTTAATTTTTTTAAATTATTGTTTCTGGAAAAGTTTTATTTTTGTAAATCTAATTGAATTATTATTCTCTAAATACACTACCTAATTGAATGTTGAAAGATAAATTACACCAAGAACGCTTGCTCAAGTGCGGAGATAATTTTCTAATCGTTTGGGTTATTTTCTGAATGCAGATGGTAATTCATTCGAACATTTGATTTAATTTAATTTTTTATTTGCGTTAATAATTAACGTTAAACGATATAATTGTTATTGTTAAATTTGTAACGGTAAATTTAGCAATAAAATAAAATTGTTTCATTAGTTAGTTTTGTACGAAACCCGAAAAATACACATATTTTTGTATGATGTACTTTTAGAGAATAATAACACTATTAGATTTATAGATATAATACGTTTCCAAAAAAGCAACTAATTAAAAAAAATAAAAAAGATGAAGAGCGGATCCGAACTCCCAAAGTTCGCTTTACAAAGCATATCTGTAACCACTACACCACGCCAGCAGCATTCAAGCATCGGATTTGGTGGTATTACTTCCTAAATCTATAAATTATTTGATAGTTTTTTTTTAATTTATCATCTAATTTCATATTCTAAAAATAAACAGTAGATGTATAATCTCTGTAAAATTAACGTCCCTTATCCCTACACCTTGTTTTCGGAGCGTTTGTCAACTTGAGGAGCAGGAAATTGACGAATTCCACAAAGCGTGTATTTCACCTATGGAGCGTATTCGAAGCAATATTAATCATTCTTTATTAGCAATATGCACTATTAATCAGAATGCAAATGTACTACCAGATGGAGCTCCTGCGCATTTCGCTTGTTAGGTCAAGCAACATTTGAACGAAAGGTTTCCAGGGCGTTGGATTGGTCGCGGTGGTCCTATTAGTTGGCCTCCAAGATCTCCAGACCTCACAGCATTAGATTATTGTTTACGGGGCTGGTTCAAATATGAAGTGTACAAAGTAAAAGTGGACACTGAGGATGCACTAATTCAACGTATTAGAAATGCTGCAGCCGATCTTAAACAATGACATGACTTAATCAGGAAGGCAACAGGCGACCTTCGTAGACGAAGCAGAAAATGTTTAGAGGTGAATGGTGGTATTTTTGAACATTTATTATAAGAACGCTATGATTACCAAAACCTTAATGTATGAAATTTTGTTTATTTTTAATTACGCTATAACCTGAAAAAAAAATAAAAATCGGATAACAACATTTCAGTTTTTTTTACATTATTTTCACGTGTACAATACACTCCTGGAGTTTTATCCGTTCCTCCTGACTCACCCTGTTTATAAATGCATGAATACCTCATTTTAATTTATAAGCAAATTCTATTGTTGCTTACTCTCAAATACAAACCGTGGATAATGTAAACACAGTGAGAATGTGACGTCATACAATTTTATGACGCACGCGCACTATCTTAGTCTTCTGTCTGTATCAATCTTCTCCATTTTTGTACAGAATGTATTCAATAATTAAGTATTATAATATATGGGAGTTCTCCAAAGTGATTCGACATGATTTTTATAATTTAAAGAACAGATTCCTCTGACAATTTAAATTAACGCAAATAATTCACAGAAGAGTTTGTTGCAAACTTAGTATCATGTTTTAATCATATAGTATTTATAGGCATAAAAGCCCATAGAATTGTTTTTGTAGTGTAAGTTTTTTTTGTAGTTTCAATGAATACTTTGGATATAACCAAAACTATTTCTCTGCAACGATTTTTACAACTTTTAAGGCAGCTTGTAGAGCTTTATTTAATAAAGATCTGGAAAAAACTTATACCTATAGGATCCATCAAGGTTTGTGAACCAATTCAAACGGCGACGTTTACCAGGTGCCAAAGACTAAAAAAAAGTATAGAATGGTTGTAATTCCTGCGGATGTTAAGTTCTGCAAGTAGAAGTACATAAATATTGTATGTTCTAAAAACAAATTGAAATTATATGTATGGTATTTAAAAATAAGTGTTGCTTGCTTGCTTGCTTGCTTTGAAAGAGGGAGATCTAGGACGCGGTTTTCCAAGCATCTCTATGCACTTAGGCCACATTTGGCCCATTGTACACCCTAACTAAGAATTTTGCCTATCTGGGGTAGTTGAAATAAGTGTTACAGACTTATGGATTAAATCAAGTCACAAGTCATCTTCTTTTCCACAGCCAACCTTTATAGACAATTTTGTGATCATAGTGCACATGCATTTAAAATGGATTTCAAAAATTTGAGGTTAGTTCCGGAATAGTCTTGTGTAGTGTGCATGGCCATGAGGGTTCCTTTAAAATTTTGACCTCATTCTGTTAAAAGCGCTTATTTACAAATAACATATCAAATATACTGTTACCTAAAGGAAACTGCGTATGTAAACACATTTAAATAATTAGCAACATATGTATTATTATATGTATTAAAATCGTGCAACATTTGTGGTTTCTGTCAAAAGTGACGTTTAACGTCGATTCCGAACGACAGAAAAGGTTTTTAGCATTAAGGTCCCACGGTTGCAAGCCGGATTGGGAAATTGTGTGTGGTGGGTTACAGACGAGATTTGTATAAATCTGCATAGTAATGCTAAGTTTCGAACCTAAGCCAGAATCGACGTTTTACCCAGAAAGCGAGCGCTCTGCTAACTGAGCTACCACCACGCAATGCGGTCACAACCTTTTTTCCTCTTTTTACAAAATCCTCATTCAATTTGGAATACTTAAAACATGTTTTCACAGATCTTAGATTAAGGTCCTAGTTTCAGAGATATTAGGAATGCAAACAAAATCGTTTAAAAAAACATTATTTTAAAATAACTAAAAAGAAACGAAAGATTAGATAAGATGCTCAAAGTGTAATCCACCGTTGTCAACACATGTTTGGCAACGTCGAACTAATTAATTTATGGTATTTGCCAATATTTCTTGGTTTTGCCTAAGCTCATTGCAGGTATTTTTTATTATTAGAATCAATTCGTCGCGGGTGGCAACTGGTATGCTGTAAACTGTTTCTTTAACATAGGCCCAAAGGAAGAAATTTAACGGATATAGATCTGGCGACCACAGCGGTCAGGATACTGGTCCCACACGCGCGTTAGGACTTCTTCTTTCCGGAAAACTATGTTGATATTCCTGGACTGCTGCATGAGAACTTCCATTGCAGATACCATAAACAAAGTGAATGTCCGCATACTCAGTATTGGAAAAATAGCTGGGCATTTTTTCTTTTAATAATATCACATCAAAAATTAAAGTACACAAACTGTTTGACAGGTATAAATGACATTCAAACAATTATTTTAGTATTTCCATAGCCAACTCAAAAAATGTTTGTAACATAGTGAGTTTGCATGCTTTTGAAAAAAGGCTACCATCTATGAAACTAGGACCTTAATCAAAGATCTGCAAAAGCGTCTCTTATTCCAAATTAAATGAAGATTTTGAAAAAAAAAATACGGAAAATATTGAAAACCCTAGTGGGCGACCTTTTTTCCCTGAAATAAATTCGTAACCCCATTGTACTCCGCTGGTGTGGCACATCTGAAGTAACATAACTTCAGAAAACAACCCTACACAAGGAAGGTACGCATACAAAATGTTATTTGATTAGCTGCATTTTCCTAGAAGATATAACGAACAAATGATTTGCTTTTGTAAAATTTGACACCCTGTGTCTTTCTTAGCAACGAAGTGAGATGCAGATACAGGGTGTCCCATGAGGTGAGCTCACTATTTCGTGTACGTAATATTTACACCAAATATAGTTAAAAATTCTAATAAAGTTATGCCCCAAAATAAACTGTTTTCAAAATACAGAGTGTCTTCAATTATTATTTATTAAATAGTTAAAGTTTCAGAAAAGACAATATTTATTTTTATATTAGTTTAAATTCACTATAAAGATTATTTGAAATGCCTACCGTTGCTCTTGAGACATGTTCTGGCTCTTCTTAAGATATATCTGGTTCCCCTATGTAACATATCATTGTCGAATTAGTTCTGCTGCCTCAAAAATGCGTCTCCTAAAAGTCTGCTCAGCAGCATCTGATGGTGTTTGGTATACCATATCTTTCATATGACATCACAAATAATAATCTAAACAAGTTACGTCCAGAGATCTTGGGGGCTAAGGGTGCTGTTCTCCTCTACCAATTACACGTCCTTCAAACCATTGATTCAAAAATTGTCTTACACGTAACGCAAAGTGCGCAGGAGCACCATCGTGCTGGTATCACATACCATGTCTGATCGCCAGAGGGACATCATCAATTCTCCCAAATGATCTTAGAGAATTTAAATATCTGTCGGCGATTAAATGGTTCTCAAAAAAGAATGGACTAATGAGCATGTTGTCAATAATTCCTCACCAGATACTCACTGAAAACCTATGTTAATAATTTGGCCCTGTGAATTCTCCAAATCCCAAGAGTGGCCCCATATGACTAGCGAAATCTGTAGATAAAAAAGCTTGAACACTGGATATGAAATGGATATAAATCATGACGTTTTAATGTTCTCCAAACTAGCATTCGTGGTACATTAACTTGGGCAGATACACGACGAACAGAGATGTTGGGATTATTATCAATTTCTCGCAGTATGTTGTCCTCATTGTCTAGTACTTACTGTATTGGACGCTCAGTCGACGGTTTCTGGAAAGTTCTGTGTTCACGTAGGTGGTTGTGCACACGTTGGGAAACTCGTCGGTCTGGTAGTCGGCGATTTGGAAATCGCAACCCATATTCTCGAGCAGCTGTTACTGAGTTTCCATCACAAAAACCGTACGTGTAATGGATATCGGGGTACTCTCGCGTTGTAAAAGTAAGCATTATCAACACTGTTAATAAGCTCATGCAGAGAAATCGGCTTTACTGTTTGACATACAAGTAAATAATATCATTTCCATAGTAACGTAGACAGTTTGTATCAAATACCACTTTATATCATTTATTGTTTCGGTTGCTTCAGTATTTAACTAAAACAGGCCATAACTTCTTTAATAGTCGATTTAGAGAAAATGACTACTCTTTAGTTTCGACTTCTTTTCACCTCTTCTGTAAGTAGGTGAAGCAGTGACCTCATGTCATAGAGCACCCTGTATATCATATTTTTCCGAATCACAATGACCAGGAGAGTATTTTCCCAAAGTAATCAAGATTAAAACTGACACATCATCCTGTATATTTACGAATTGGAAATGCTGGTTAAAAAATCTTTCTGGAGTTTGTTATTATACGATATTTGAATACTTTTCGAAGAAAACTAAGCCCACGTTTTAATTGCAAACTAATGAACATATTACGTTAAACGGTTTCCCGAATTAGGACCCAAAAGAAAATCCCATTAACTTGGGAAATACATTTGCACTTCAATTATGTTAGGTGTTTATTCGAACACATTTACGCTTTTCAGAATCGTGGAAATTTTCGTGAATAAAATTTCACGGATAGTTTAGTTTATATGTGCGTTATATTTTTAGAAAAATGCAGAGATTTCGTAAAATTTGAAGCAAACATTGTTCTCATATATCAACGTCCGTTGACTTAAGTGGTATGTTAAACTAATTGTATTTTATAACATATTAGTTTATTATTCAACTTGTAGATTAATCATGAGTTGGCAGTGTATTCTATCAACTGTTAATTCACTCTGTTAACTTACACATTTATATTCTACAATGAACTGAATTATTAATCTGTCAGTTGGCACTCTGTTTAAATTGACAATACGCTGTTAAATTACATCTTTTTCAATTTATAAGGTTATGTCTAAAATTGTATAGATACAATTGCATTAAGGCAATATTAAGTTAAAAATCTTCAAATACTTAATTTAATTTATAAGTTTGTAACTTATCACATTCTTTTATCCAATGCCGACGTTTTACATTCACTTCACAATGTTCTTCTATCAATTGCCGGTTCAGTCTGTTAACTTACACAATTTACACTCAACTGACAATTTTATGTATTAAAAATGATATAACCACTGTTGAGTTAAGGCAAAATTAGTCTAAAATCATTCCAACAGACAAATTAATAAACTCATTTTTAAGTTAACACCCTTTTCTATCCATTGCCGGTTGAGTCTGTTATCTTACACATTTTACACTCAACTGACAATTTTATGTATTAAGACTGGTATAGCTACTGTTCGCTTAAACCAAAATTAGTCTAAAATCATTCCAATAAACAAATTAATAGACTCATTTTTAAGTTAACACCTTTTTCTATCAATTGCCGGTTCAGTCTGTTAACTTACAATTTCACACTCAACTGACAATTTCAATGTATCAAAAATGGTATAGCCACTGTTGACTTGAGACAAAATTTGGCTCAAAACATCCCAATAGACAAATTAATGTATCAATCAACATAGACTCATTTTTAATTTAACAGCCTTTTCTATCGATTGCCGGTTCGGTCTGTTAACTTACAATTTCACACTCAACTGACAATTTCATGTATCAAAAATGGTATAGCCACTGTTGACTTAAGACAAAATTTGGCTCAAAACATCCCAATAGACAAATTAATGTATCAATCCACATAGACTCATTTTTAATTTAACAGCCATTTCTATCGATTGCCGGTTCAGTCTGTTAAAACTTACACTTTTACACTCCAGCGACAACTTTATGTAGCAAAAATGGTATAGCCACTGTTAGGTTAAGGCAACATTAGGCTAAAAACATTCCGATGGACAAATTAATTTAGCAATCAACATAGACTCATTTTTAAGTTAACAGCTTTTTCTATCAATCGTCGGTTCAGTTTGTTAACTTACACCTTTTACACTCAACTGACAATTTCATGTATCAAAAATGGTATAGCCACTGTTGACTTAAGGCAAAATTCGGCTCAAAACATCCAGTAGACAAATTAATTTATCAATCAACATAAACTCATTTTTAAGTTAACTGCTTTTTCTATCAATTGCCGGTGCAGTCTATTAATTTACACCTTCTACACTCAAGCGACAATTTTATGTATCAAAAATGGTATAGCCACTGTCGGCTTAAGGGAAAATTAGACTAAAAACATTCCAATAGACAAATTAATTTATTAATCAACATAGACTCATTTTTAAGATAACAGCCTTTTCTATCAATTGCCGGTTCAGTCGTTGACTTACACCTTTCACATTCAATTGACAATTTTATGTATGAAAAATGGTATAGCCACTGTTAGCTTAAGGCAAAATTAGACTAAAAAAATTCCAATAGACAAATTAATTTACCAATCAACTGATAGATACATTTCTCAGTTAACACTATTTCCTATCAATTACCGGTTTAGTCTGTTAGCATACACCCTTTACACTCAAGTGATAATTTTATGTATGAAATATGGTATAGACACTGTTGGCTTAAGGCTAAAAACCTTCCAATAGATAAATTAATTTATCAATTAACTGATAGATTCATTTTGAAGTCAACACCCTTTTGTATCAATTGTAGATTAATTTTGTCAGCTTACACGTTTTACACTCACGTGATAATTTTATGTATAAAAACGGTGTACCACCCGTTAGCTGAAGGCAAAATAAACTAAGAACACTATAATAGACAAATTATTTTGTCAATCAATTAGCATTTTGTTAAATTTTAATTGACAATTCACTTTGTTATCTTAGACTTCTTTCACTCAGTTGAGACTTTACTATCAAAAAGGTAATGATTTCACTATGGATTAAATGGAGTCAATTGATTTTATGAATATACAATTACCTACTTTTCCAATATTTTTGTTATTTATCGGATTAATGTAGCATTTGACATTCTCATTTCGTAATTAACATACCACCTTGCCAGCTCGTTAAATAATTGTTTAGTATGCCAAATATTACATAGAATCATTTCTTTTCTGTCGTTTATACTACATGACGATGTATTAAAACTAACTTAAAATTAAACAAAATAATAACCATATATGAACGAATTATAAGCTTTACCAATGCTATATTTATCAATGTATATCTACTGTTAGAATTGCACTAATCATAAAAATTGACAAAGAATAAATAAATTTCTCAATTAAAAAATTATTAGTTGTTGTCATGTTCTATCAAGTATTAATAACAGAAAAACAAACTGTTAACAAAAAAACTATGTTAGTGCTGAAAACCTTGTTAGTTAACAGAAGTACTCTTCAGTTAACATCTTGTTTTCGAACTAAGTATATTGTTTTGCCTTCATCTTAAAAATACTACTAGGTATAGTAAAATTTAGCTCCACGGGGTGTTCCAACAGATTCGCTGCACACATCCACGGGGATGCAGATCATTTTAAAATAACTGAAATATAAAAACATGATTGGAGCTTCCATTCAAAAGAAATGGGAATCCAAACTGGCTATACATACATTTTTGATTTGCTGTATATTTATCTACGGCAACAATCTAAAGTCCTATCGTAGTGAAAATATTGTAAACTGTGCGAATTAAAATTTTCATTTCAAGAATTTAATTATTGTATATGCGTTGTATAGATACTTATTATTGACATAAAAATTAAAAAAACTTATGACATCTTTGTAATGCTGAAATTCAAAAATTTCTTTACTTTTCATTTAATTCTTAATAGTGTTGTTAAATTCGTTTACTTTTAGTAGCTTATATTTTTAAGTTAGGTATTAATCCGTTACTTTTAACATAATTTGTCACGTGCAGCAGATTACTTAAGGAATGCCCTGTATATATTTAGAGATAAACATAAATATAAAATTATTTGAAACCATTCGGAATGGTTATTTGAAATTTTTGAAAGTAAATCGTACCTACTTCTGATTGCAAACAAGTTTTACCTACATCAAATAATATCTACTATTGTTAAATGTTATACTTTTATACATGAGCTAACGGAGCTCTATATAGGTGATGTGTACTCTGTTCTCTGCAATATCGTAAATAATTAATGAAAGCTAAAGCTTTTTTTTTGCAGTTTGTGCCGATAATGTAAATATAATTTATTTTTCGTTTTTCTGTACGATGAAGAACAAAATTCTTTGAAATGTTATTTCAGAGTAGGTTGATTTAATGATGATGAGATGATAATAAACACCATATCAACATGTCTACCTACCTATATTTATTGGTTGTTGGTTGAACCTGATTCGAAATTAAAATTTCTGATTTTTGTATCATACGGCAAAAAAGGATTATGATTGTTGTGGGCACCTAACAATCATCAGCCCATGGGCGCATGTATGCAAAAAGAAGAACATAACTTTATTTTTAAATCCTTACATTAGTCAACTTTCGAAAGGTATACGCGGTTACATCTTATCAGTGAGTAACAACGCCAATAACGCCCCATTGGAAAACTTACGGTCAACAAGTATTTAGCATAATCCACTGATAATAGTGATAACATTCGCAACAATTACATTCTGGTTATTTATCAACCCATAAGTTTGAAGAAAGCGGTAAACAGTTGACGATCTTATTTACGATTAAAATATCTGATAACGTTTGGTTCTTTTGTCCACCATCCGTATGTAACGTCACACTTGCGTGGCCAATGGGAGCGCTTCCTGAATCAACCCCGCCTTTGACCAATAGGGCTTTAGGTGTCACACGCAGAATAGTCAGGGGTAGTAATGAAGATACGAACGAGCTGTTAAGGTGTTAGTTTTTGAGGGTTCCGCGTGAAATTATTGTGACGTTAATATTTTCGCATATTTAAAGTTTTTGATTTCGTAGATAGCTATTATTAGAATATTTTGGCGATGATGGATGTGAATTACAACTGGGCACCAGGTAAGACACTTTTTTGAGGTTTACATTAAATTCGTTTAATCCGATCTTCTTATATTTGAGGGTTAAATTTAAAAATTAAATCATACATATTTGGAATTGTTTTTACCAATGCAGTTTGGTTTGACGTTAGTCAGTCAAATATCGATTTTTCTTCGGTGTTTGTGCAAAAGATTAACTTTCCATCTTTGATTTAAAGTAAATTTTTACCTAACTTAAGCTAAAAACGGGTTTTTCTTCTTGTAAACAGATTATTCCCTGGACACTATTGAAGGAAAGCTGCTGGGCGACGAGCTTTGGAAAAAGTTTCACAAACTAGGGACTGAAATGATTATTACTAAGACTGGAAGGTAAGATTGTTTTCTTCATTTAAAGTAACTATACTTAAAAACTTATCCCCTGGCGCCAGTCTTAATCCTCAGTAGCTAAAATTTTATAAGCGTTACTTCAAGAAAGCGGTTAAGTTTGCATAATTCCGGAAATTACAGTAATTGTCAAGTTAGTAGATGCAAATAACTCGAGATGCCAGTAATTCATTCGAATGATAAGAACTTCTCGAACTACATTCGTCAGTGTAAGCAATCAGGGGTTGTAAGTCAGCTAATCTTTTGTTGATTGGATTCAAATATGTTGATATAAACGTAGCCAATAATAGTATCTCACTATACGTATAAAAAATATGGTTTGTGGCAATTTAGGCTTCACAGTTTTTTTTTAGGCGAACTAAAGAGCATTATCATCTTGGTTTAGATAATCTAACTTCTACAAACAGTAAGTTATAACCTTGCAACACGCTATTTTATTGAAATTCAATTCATATTGTGAAGTAGATTTCAAAATTGTTTGTAAAAGTGCGCTAGCCAAGCAGATTAATTTAGAGTTGAATTAATTTAGCAGCCCCACTGCTGGAGATTGCTATTTTAGTAATAAGTTTTTTTTAACTATAGAAATCCTTCACTAAATATGAGATAGTTCTATATGATTCAGGAAATTACAGTAAACGTCAACTTAGTGGTAATTCAGGATTACTGTAAATGACCCCGGAGTCAGCTAAGTCAGTCTTTTGATCGGATTAAAATATGGCGATATAAACGTTGCTAAAAATACTATCTACTTAACTATAGGTATAATAAAAAATATAGGTTTGCAGGTTTCGGGAAATCGCCGCAAATGTTAAGTTAGTAGTAATTTAGAATAACTGTTACAACCGATCAGGGATTGTAAGTTAGCTAGTCTTTTTTTGATCGGATTCAAATACAGTACTATAAACTTTGCCTATAATAGTATCTTATTATATAAAAAATATATGTAGGTTGGGGCAATTTAAACTTCACATTTTTACCTTTTAGACGAACTGAAAAACATCGTTTTGGTTTAGCTATTCTAGCTGCCACATATCAAGTATAATAAATAAATATAAGTATATAAACATGATATTAATGTATTACAATTAAGAATCAACCGTACATTTACCAAGAAATGATAAATACACAAATTAAAATTACAATTTCTATGTTATCATTACAAATCACTGACTTACAGACTGCAATGTCATTACGTGGGGATTAACTTTAACAGACAGATATCAGCACGTTAATTTATCTATCTTATACCTTTGGATATTCTAATCATGTTTGTAGTTTAGGGAGTACAGTCTTTAAAATGCAATTTGGTCTCCTATAATAACAACCCTTTAATAACTTATTTGTTTGATCTAAATCCCGTAAGCTATAATCCTTTAGGAATGCTTGGAAGAAAATAAGTTTGGAGATTATGAAGATAATTGGGAATAAATTGAATACCAAAACATTGAAAATTACTATTAAGGTACAGGAAGTAGTTGGCAGGAAATTTTTGAATTATTTCCTAGATTTTTCGCAAGTGAGGGATCACTTACGGATAGCTACAAGGATTACAACTTAAGTATCTAAACTATACCCATTAGCCTTCACAGACATTTGAAATGCATCGACAGACGAAAAGACTGTTATCTTAAGTAAACGCAATAAAACTTTAAAGATTTGTCTGCTAAACTCTTACGCTAGAATTTTTCAATTAGGAGTGAAGAGGTTCAAACAGTTTTATTATATGAATTATAACAGGTAGGTGACTGGGTAGATAAAAATCTAGAAATACAGAGAATTGCTTTTTGCCAACTCGTTTCCTTTTAACAAGAGAAAATCCTAAATGGCTTTTCTTTCGGTAAATTCTTTAACAGACCCCACCGTACTTTAATTTTTAAGTAATACAATTCTCAAAAATCCAGAAACTTGGGTAAACTTAATACATATAATATATAAAATTAATATAAATGAATTAAGAAAAGTTTGTCTTCTAACCTAACATTGAAATCACCAACCTACACGTTTAGTAAATATTCATTTATATACGTATTTTCAGTTGGTGCTAGTTCAAATAATATTACATGTAGGTTGTTTTGTGCTTGTCCTTCTCTATTTTCAAGACGAATACCTTCGTAGATGTTTTGATTTTATGATCAAGAGATAGATATAACTCCCTAAAATGGGTGCATACTCGCAAATTTGAATTTCTAGCAAAATGAGTTGTTCTCACTTAACGAAAAGTAGGGGCCTCTTCCGTATAAAAATGTGGGATATTTCGAGTGTGAATAGAATAGGTATATGGCAAAATGCACATCATCATGGTTGTTGGAAGCTATTGTGAATAATACAAAATGGGGAAATCCCTTCCAGTTGTTTTTATCCAATTATTATACCTTTTTCTGTAAAGGGAACATTATTTAGGTTTACTCTAATTTTGAAGTATTATTATTCTTCAAATTTTTATTTTCCATGGAATACTTTGCTGAATTAATAAAATTTAAAGAATAAGCCATAATACCTCTGATAATACCTCCTCTGATAAGCACTATAAATTCTATTAATTTAGCAAAGTATGCCATGGAAAACAAAAAATTGAAAAATAATCAAAAACTACTGCCATTGTTATTGTCTCTGGTGGACTAATTGAAATGACTGCTACATAAGTTCATTATTATTGTTAGTTATTCTATTTCTTATTTGTTTGTTTTTGAGTTGCTCTAATACAATAAAAATCTGTTCAATCTGTATATAGCTAATTTTACATTAAAAATTAAAGAGTTTGTTAATTTTGGCGTAGGTTATTGTTGGACTACCCTGTGGTAAATTTAGTTGCTGCTTGGGAAGCATTCGGTATTATTAGAATATCCACTAAATGTGTTTAACTCGCGTCTCTTTTTTTGTTATCAAAAAATTTAAAAAAGTCCCGACTGGGACGCCCTATATTTAAGAGCGATACAAATGGGTACAGTTGGGTTTTAAGTGGTCCCGAATAAAAATCCGTGGTTACTTATGCTCTGAAAAAATCCCTAATAGTACTTCTCTAAATTTCGACCCCAAAAAGAGAGCACAGTTGGCCATGCGTCTAGCCGTCAAAACAAGTGACATATGCGTTTGAAGCCTTTTTCAGAGATCTATCGAACAAAAGAAGTTTACGAAAATCGGTTCAAAAATGCAACTTTTACGAGGGTGGTAATGTCTTAAGTGGGACACACTGTATATAAAACGAAGCTACATCGATTGTCGTTAGAGGTTGTCGTTATCAAATTAAAGTCAGGAAAGTCTCGCGAAGTAATGGAACGTGGAAGAAGTATTGTTGAAACTAAAAATATTATTTAGGTTTACTTCAAATTTGAAGTATTTTGGTCACTCGTTACATTGTGTCATTACGGAATATACTTGTGGTACTCCGCGAATGGAGTTCTTTGATTATTTAAAAATTAATTTCAACAAATCGACTGCAATCAATAACAGCTGACAGAAACTAATTTGTAAATGCAAATTTCCGCAACTCTGTTTACCCGGCATATGTTTTAAGCTAGATGTTTCGGTTCACTTTTAATTTTACACTAGTTTGAACTGACAGACCAACTAAACAACATTTTTCTAAATGTTTTAGAAGGGATCTTAAAGCTACTGATTTTTAAAAAATATCTTCTGGTTGATTTTAAAATGGCACCTAAACGCTGTGCCATAGCTACATCAATTTTGAAATAACTATTCAATTTTTTAAAGGAGAGAAAAATGGAAATAAGTCGGCATATATACAAAAGGCCTGGGCCGAAGAAAAAGAAAAATACGTCTATAATAAGTTATACTGTCGGATTACTGTAAATTAATATAAAACGGGGAAGTTGTATTACGGATAAAAAAAGGAAGGAATTGTGCGCATTTTTTCAATATTCTATTTAATCAGTATCTCAATCGTCACCTTCTAAACGTTTATTTATATCATGATATTAGTGTATAATGAAGCCTTTAAAGCACGTGCGACGAGTTTAAGAGCAAGACGCGAAGAGGAGTGCTTTTAACGTCGAGAGTGCTTTAAAAGCTTCATTATACACATACGTCATGCGCTATTTTTCATTATACCTGCATCGTAATCTGGAAAATAGAGCTGGAAAGCAGCTTTTTGATTTTGATTCATTTTATAAAGCAGTCTGTGTGATATGATGTGATATCGATAACATGGAGATTGATTTGCTGTTGCTGGATTGGATGTTTTTACAATTTGAGTTCCGTGATCAATTTTATTTTCATTATCACTTTATAAACAAAGAAGTTGATGACGTCATTGTTATTTAGCAACTTTAAAGCACAAGCGTGTTTTAATGTTGTTTTATGCACACTTTTAAGTTTGTTAAACAAGGAATATGATGCAGGTATAATAAAAAATATTTCCAGCATGTATATTATTAGTTCTTGTCGTGTGAATTGCCGGAAAATAGGGGAAGCCCCCTAATTTTAGTTTGTTAGCATAATTTTGTATGTCAGCTAAAACATACATACTTAAAATTTGTAGATTATTAGTCAGAATACTTCGTGGCAAAAAAGTTCATAGTTTGAGCTTAATATCAAAATTTGTTAAATGTTACATAGAACTAATAATAATTTTGAAATATATTTTTATGATTATCTGTATTTTTAGGCCTCATTAGAAACTACTTGGAAGTGGGGATTCCCTGTTCTACAGTTAAAAGAAATAAATTTGCTTATATCTGTTCTAACAGACGATAAGTAATTTTATTATAATTTAGCATACTGTTAGAAAATTTCTAAAACGATTTCTGTAGTTGGACACTGGGTGTATTTGTAGGAGGGAGGCGGATAATTATTATCGATTATCTATGAGAACAATAAGTTCTACTGCATCGCGATAATTATATTTTCTTCTAAAATACCTACTCATGGATTTTCTTCCGAAAAATTGCTTTGCTTGCATTGTCTGCTTGTTTGTCAAATCTGTAACCAAATATATAATGTTAAGATTAGCATATTATGTTGTCCCTTTACAGATAGCAATTTCTATTTAAAAATTTAACGTTCCTTTTCTAGAAAATACACGAATAAACAAAACCTGCTTTTGTTACAGAAAATCCTATTTTTCGTTTTATTACCCTTCAACCTCTATTTGTAAGCTTTTGATGGGCAAGAGTTTAAGCTAAGCATCGGCCTTTTTGGTGTTCACTTTCAAGAGGGTTGCTACTTACTACAATACTACAAAAGATTATAAAATTCGGGTGGTCAGTTGTTCTTCCAGCTCGTGCACTTTTATTTTGGTGGATGCGCTTGAAGAGTGTCCCCTGGACCCTGTCGTCGGCATCCTCACAGCTGACTCGCTCGAGTGTTAAAACTCTGTGTGAAGTCCAAGTGGGCACACCAAAGGGCCATAACGCGTCTCGCGTTTGTGTCTCAAAAAGCCGACGCGACGACTTGCGTAAATTTTTAGGCGCCACCCGCAATTTTACGCGTTTATTCAAAATTTCCCGTATTTAGGGCAAGCGCACCCTCATTTCCGAAAAGGAAGCGACGACGTTTCGACAGCTTTTTAACGAAGCGGCGAATCGGCCCATTTCATTATATAAATCATAGTAATCCGAATTGTATTTTCTTTGGGACTTCCGTTTCCAGGGCCTTCGAAATTGGTGACTCTCGTAAACGTGTCTGTCGACCCTCGGTTATGGATTATAATTATAAAAACAAAGCCAGTGTGGCCCTTCTGGTTCATCTCCTGTCAGCTGTGACCAGAAAAATATTTAGTTTAGGAATAAGCAGAAATGGCACTTTTAAAATAATCATTGTGGGATTCAGAATTTTACATTTACAGAGTGGCCTAAGATCTTAGTGAAGCGTTTCTAACCTATTTTTTAGGAAATGTAAAGATAAAACATACTTAAACTGTAATCAAGTTTTACTTCCGCTTTCAGCGGATGTCAATTTTGTATAGGATAACATTTTTAAATTTAAGATTATATTTTCGATGTAATAGTGTTCAAATGAACTACAATTCTGCATAAAATGGTTTCAAAGAAATTATTCAATGCAGTCGTTCAACATTTTTTCAATATTTTAAATATCTATAGGAAAAATAAAAATATTAGACCTGTATTTTTTTATCCACAAATATTAATATTTTCTTAGAGATTTTCTATGAGATTAGAGATTCGAAACTACGTCACCATAGTTACACAAGAGAAGATGGCTTAAACCAATCAAAAAATTGCTCATTGACACAGACACATAACCTTACTTTATTCTAATATACAGAGTTGGACAAAAGTACGGAACATGGCGGATATCTCTACTACGACAACCACTATTACAACAAAATTTTCTACATGATGGTTCCGATACATGGCGGATGCAGTGAAGGTATTGACGGTTTAAAAGGACTTCCGGTTTAGCCGGAAATGATGAAACTTTTTTATTTTAAATAAACAATACCCAGTGTATTTTT
>JABXWE010030815.1:0-25791 GCA_014611495.1 Limonius californicus
GGGGGGGGGGGCATTTTACGACCGCACTGTATTTCTAACACAACCGAAACATTATAGCTTGTGAGAAATACACATTTTTAGGGGTAGTATCGGATAAATCTGAAGGAGATATGGTTGCTACATACTACAAATAAAACATTTTTATTTGTAATGTAATTCTAGCAAAACATTATAATGGAAACTCAACATATGCCTTGCAGTATTTAAGATTATTGTAACGGATGGGACAAAAACGCAAGGAAAGTGTATAAAAATGTATAAAGAATTCAAAAGTTGGAATTATTGGAATCTACCTATATATTTCACATCAAGCATGTTAAGAAATGTAAGAAGTAAGTATTATATGGATAATTTCAACAATTTATATGAAGTGTTTTCGCTTAATTGGATTATGTATATGTAAAATGTAATTAACAGAAGTAATACAAGCTAAACAACCAAAATTATACGGTTTAATAAAAATAAATAGACCCTATATGTTTATTGGATCAGTAGCTTCATACATAAACGCATCCACCCATGTATAAATAACATTAAATTACATAGCTGCTAGTTGAAAATACATACCAGTACACACTCAGTAAAACTACATTCTGAAATAATAAATAATTCAATTAATGTTTTCTATCACAATGAAAATTAGTCAGTTCGGGGTTAATAATATATTTTCATAGAAAACTCTTCGAGAATGTATTCCTCAGTTAAATAATATGTTCTAACCGACTGAATTTATTCAGTTATTTGAACTCTGCCTGAATCAATTTTACTTTAAACGATAAAATGTATCTTCTTACCAATCGAAGGATCACTTTTGGACAATATATACGAGGCGTTTTCGAAAATTAAACACCGACCAGCCCCCAAACAAAAAAGAAGAATTGTAAAAAATGTATTACCTTTAAATCTTAGATACCCTGCTAAATAATTTCCCTACATACTCCCCATCCGTATTTAAAAACTTTTCACATCATGGTACAAGTTCTGTATATCTTCGTCATAGAAGGTTGTCGCCTGTGACGAGAACCAATTGTGTATCGTCGTTGTAAGGTTGTCGTACTCGAGAAAACGGCCGCGGCTTCTTAAAAAAATATCTAGTTGGAGGAAGTGAAGGCAGCCACTTAGCTAATGTTGGCCATCTATGGAGGATGGTTAAATTTTTCTCAAATGGATTGCTCAATGCGAGGCGTCGCCTGCGGTCGGGCGTTATCGTACAAGAGTTCGACTGTAGAGGTCAGCAAACCTCGACTTTCATTGTGAATCACACTTATCAAATTTCTTAACTTTTCACAATATACGTCTGCGTTAATTATCGTACCACATTGTAGAAAAGCAAACAGCTATACGCCTTTCATGCCCCAAAACACAATAGCCAGTAGCCAAAGAATTCTTAAAACGAAGAAATATGTGACAGTTACTCTGCCCTAAGTAGGGACTGTATGGGTAGATTAAAAATTTCCCAATCGAATTGCTCACTGAGTTACACAGTGAGAGCCGCCGCGTGAAATCGGGCGTTATTGTGGAAAGTATGACACCAAAGGTCAGCATTTGTACTGAATCGCCCTCCTCAACTTTCTTAATTTCTCACAATATAAGTAAATATTCATTGTCGTACCCTGCTGCAGAGAATCAACCTACAATACGCTTTTCTTGCCTCAAAACACAGTAGCCATACGCTTTCGGGTTTCGAACGTTTGCTTAAACTTTTTGGCTTTGGGGGAGTTTGCATGCTTCCATTGCATTGATTGTTGCTTGGTTACAACATTTATGTACGAAATCCAAGTCTTAATGTGTGATTCACGTACTCATCGCCATCCGTATCGTAGTGATGTAGGTCAGTGGTCAGTGCAAAGGCCATTTGCTGACAACATCTTTGACATAAACTTCGTACAAAAGTTTGCAGCCTGTTACTGACGTAGAGTACCGTACGAGAAATGTGCGGCCATTTCCGAAATCGTGAAAAGCCCATCTTTACGAATTTTCTTGGTCACTTTTTCCATAAAATTGTCGTTGATGAAAGAAGGTCTCCCACTCAGTTCTTCATCGTGCACGTTTATTCGGCCATCTTTAAAATTCCTACACCAATGTTTGACTTTTCCTTTACTCATGATGGCTGGACCTTAAACCTCGTATATTTGACGGTAAATTTCGGCAGCGTTTTGGTTTTGTGCATGGGAAAACGAATCACAGCGCGCATTTCTCGCTTGACGGGGTTTTCAATTACAGATCCACGGTAAAGTAACGTGTGGCTAGCTCATCAACCACTAAAGCATCCGCACAGTGTACCAAATTAACTACGCCCCTGATTCGGCGGGAATATGTAAAAGATCCTTAGTTTTCGAATAAAATCGGACGATTATATTTTAGAATCAAAACATATGAGATCTTTAGTTTCCGTTATGTTGATGACATTTTGGCACGTTTTGATAGTTTATTTAAATTTTTGAAGAACTAAACATAAAAGACTCTAGAAACAGAAAAAGCAGATGTATTAAGTACTAAATGTAGAATATCCTATCTACAGAGAAACATAATTAAAAGCTATCAAATGGCTGTACTTTTAAATAGTATTTATTCTACCTATAAACCATTATTTTTCTACTTTTGATGATGCTAGTACGTAATAATAGTATTGCATAATACACTGAACTTTTTAAAATTTGCAGTGAGATTGTGCAATGTTTTATAACATTTAAAAAATCTAATCCTCAGGAAGCCAGCATAAAAATCTAGAGAGGCAGAACCTCTTATACCACTTTCAGAAAATGATATGCATGCTTGATGAAACGTATAATCGATCAAAGCAGAACAGAAACTCTTTTCAGGTACTTGTAAAAAATACCTTATAATGTTACTTGCATTATAGATGATTTTCTGGATATTAAACTTCCCTAAAGGGATATTTTAAAGATGTTTTAATCTTTGACATTAACAATCAATATTACAAACGGTGCGATTTTGTGCAATACTAGTGACCTATGCCAAAAAAGGGAATGCTATTTGAAAGGTGTTATCATAAATCTAAGTTATTTAGTTTGTGAGTTTGTATACAAGAAAGTAATTGAAAATAGAGAAGGAATAGCTGATTAAGGAATATAAGTATTATTTTATCAAGATTGCATTTCATGGCTCTGGAGTGACTTCTCTAACTGATGCCTTCGCATTGGATAAACCTTGCCATTGTTAGTGGCTAACTTATATGCGTGATTACTAAAATCTTTTATGACAAGTCGATTTTTTTAATGAAAACCTCATATGTTGTAGTTGTTAGGTAATTCGCTTACGCCTTACAGTATCGGTACAACAAAACATTTCACAAGTTCTCGTAATTTTTTCAAGTGTAGACTAACTAGCTGATATTTTCTACGACAGCTTGTTGATTTTTAAAGTTAAAATATAGCATATTATAGTTTTTGCGTGGGAAGTTTACTGCAACACGTGCAAACTGGTAAATTTGATAACTTGAAGTTCTGAAAAGTGCTACAACAATTTCGTTCAATGACAACTGTCTTAGCACGCGGCAACTCTTTTGTACCTTGGTTTAGTTTTATGACGGATTACTTAAACTTGGTAGATCTTGCGCTTGACTGTTAAAATTAAAATCTAATATGTTATTGTTTTAATCTTCAGTTCGTTGTTCAAGGCAACGTTTGCGAAATGGAAAAGTTGAAGAGTTCTGAAAAGAACGATTTCTTCCATTTTATGACAATTCTCTTACCATCCCGCGACTGATTACTGAAACTTAGCATGTGAAATGAATAATTTTTAAAATGAAAACCTAACATGTTAAAGGTTTTGGTTTCTAGTTCATAGTTTGATTGTAATATTTGTGCAGAAGCAAATTTGAGGACGTAAAGTTTTGAACAGAATGATTACGTCCATTTTATGACGACTATCTTATAATGTCGCAACTGTTCTATGACTGGTTACTGAAATTTTCCATGTGAAATGACTGATTTTTTAAATGGAAACCTAATATTTTATAGGTTTTGGTTTCTAGTTAATAGATTGATTGTAACATTTGTGCAAAATCAAATTTGAGGACGTAAAGTTCTGAACAGAATGATTACGTCTATTTTATGACGACTGTCTTACCATCTCGCAACTGTTCTATGACTGATTACTGAAATTTGCCATGAACCATGATCGAAAACAATTTTGTCCATTTTATGACAAACTGAAGATGGAAAGACCAAGGGGAGGCCTATATCCAGCAGTGGATGAGGACGGCTGTTTGATGATGATTGATGATGATGATGACAGACTTTCTATTGCAACTCTGTCGGTTTATGTCAGAACGTTTGATTTTGGTTTTTGGCTGATAACTATATGTATGCGGTAAAAAGCTTTTAAAAAACCGACTAGAAACAATTTCGTTCTTGATATTACAGTCGTGCAATTACTTTTAGTGTTATTTAGACTTGCTTCTATAAGTGATTATTGCAAGTCAACATGCCAGCTTACCATTAAACATGAAAACTGAGTATGCCACACTTTTTGAGCGGTAGTTTATATATATTTCTGTAATTGAAAGTTTGACAGATGTGAAACTTGCAACTGGAAACAACTTCTTTCATTGTATAACATCTTACAATATTACAACCTTACAACTCGTGTATAATCTGACTTCTGTAAATGAATTCAGAATTCTTGTATGGCAACTTTGTGACGTTCGGTCGTTATTATTGAATGCACCCTGTATGCGCGACGTTTATTTTTACTGAACGCACCCAGTATGCGCGACGTTTATTTAGCTTTCTGCAAACGCAGCATTAATCCGAGTCTTCACACTGTTAAGTGCGGGGAAAAACGAAAGTCAGGCTGCAGCTCTCGATCTGCGTGTTACGCATGTTTAAAATCTCCCTCGGGCCTCCTAATCAGTTTAATTTACCACTAGGTAATTACTTTCGCTTTCTGTGGTACCATTTGCGGTACGCCAGAAAAAGTTGAATATTCGGTTACCCAAAAATTCCGAAAATATCGCGTTAAGGGATTTGGGAACTTTCGTCGTATGAAGCAATATTGAAAAAACTGCCAAAAGCAAGCGGTTTCGAGAGAAGCCACTATAAAAACTATACCCAGGGACTGCCTCAAGCTTTACAACCCCCCAAAAGACCAATTTGTCATCGAAAAAGGTAAATTGTCAAAACCTTTGTTAGCCACGCTTTAGCTGTTTCATTTACTGTACCGAGGGAGAGATCCCCCTGAGACGACGCCGTTCATTGTGCAATCCTGTGAACTCAATTTATAATTTTGAATGTTTTATTCGAAGAACTCTACCGATACAAAAACTACTGCGTGTATCTGCAGTATCTTTTATGCAGGTATTAATAATACCTTAGTAGTAGTACCGATTTAAGATACTACTGCGTGTACAAGGCCTTTTTGCAGTATCTTTTTTCAGGTATTATTAACTTAGATTTAATTCTTTAGGAGTTTACCTGTGCGTGACCCCTTGTCTAATATTAGATTGTTCGTTTCAAACTGTGTTTGTTCTTTTTTTTTCAGTAATGTTTATCTTTGTTTGTTACCAAATTATAATCATTTAACCATTTTGCATGTATTTTTCTCCACCTTTTTTTTAAATTTAATTAAATGCATTTTTTAAACTCAACTCTGTTATTTTAATCTTTGTTAAATGTAATGTACAGGTTCCTATAAGGATAGCTGAAAGTGATTGTTGCGCCACTTTGGTTATGGGGCTAGTAAATTCATACTTTTTTTTATTAGGAACACTTGCGTGAAAATGTAAGTTCCATCACAACCTTCGGATTGGCTGTTCAAAGTAACGTGGAGCTTGAGCAGTGCCGGATCTAGTGATATTCCCGTTTATACAGGGTATCCCCTAACTCATGGTAAGAAGCCTATATATAAAACAGCTAAACTATTTATTTTTTGCAGGCTCGGTTCTTCACAGGAAGCACGAGAAGAAAAAACAACGTATAGAAACAAACCAGAATTATAAACTTTCTGTAAATTGACGGAATTCATCAAAACGATCGGGTGACCTTGAGGCAAAGCTATAGCACCCCCGCGACCAATCTATTGATCTGGAAAGTGATTAGGAAGCCAATATTAAAACATGATTCCATAATAGGCTGGAGCACCATCTTGTTGGTTCCATATATTTTGTCGAATTATCAGTGGAACATTTTCCAATAGTATTTGAAAATCTTCATTTAGAAAATGTCCAAACATTAACACCGTATCAATATTGATGACTTGGACCATGATTATTATGAGTATTGTAAATCCCATCTTGCGTAAATGTGGCCTCATCTGTTCTCACAATATTGCCTATAAAACTCGGATTTTTCTGATGTTGATTTAATAGCCATTAGCAGTACCTAAGTGGTACATTATAACCCTGTGGTATTAAGTGTTGCACTTCCATTTTTCGAAAGGAATATAGGTCACTATCGTGTAATATTTTATGGACTGTCGACTTTGGTATGTCTACAATCCGAAAAATATAACGTACGGTTCTAGTAGGCTCCCCATTCAACTAAATATAATACATTTTATTCAATATTGGGCTTTCTTTCCACAAATGGACGATCACCATCTCTTTTTAGACTAACATCTTCCACTAGTAGTCGTCGGTCAGTTCGTTTAATAACTGTGTGGTATGGATGTCTTCTATTTGGATAGCGTTCAGCATATAGCCTTGCCACTGCATTATAATTTCCACAAATCTCTCCAGGAATCCAAATAATGTGAGCATATTTAATAAATGTGTATTCGGTTAAAAAAAGTGTAACGGAATGTACAAAAGAGAACAGAAAAATGTGTTTGACAACTGTAAAATTCGGAACAGCAATATCAAATTAAATAGAAATTACTATCAGCCTTGCTTAGATTTGCCTTGATCCATGGGTAAATCCCGTGTTTTCAGCAAAATTTAGGTTCAATCTGTAATTTGAACTTGTGCAGAAGTAATTTCTATTGTTAATATCTTAAGTTTATTGATGAAAAACTACTTTCGTCGATAATATCTATTTGAACTTCAATATTACAATTTACTTTCGGTACATTTAATGATCAGTTACTGGATAGAACCTTTTCCAGCGACGAAGCCTGGTGTACCTTATCTATATATGTAAATTCTCAGAATTTTCGCTTTTGGAGTACCGAGAACCCGCACCAGTATGTGGAAACACTGCTTCATCCTGAAAAACTTGGTATTTGGCTAGCTGTATCCAGAAGACGACTGATTAGGCCTATATTTTTTAATATAATATATATATAATATATAACACAATTAATGGACGACGCTACCGGGAAGAAATTTTAGCAAATTTTTTTGACGAACTTGATGATTATAAAAAAAATTACCGCTATTTCCAACACGACGGCGCAACGGCGCATACAACCAGAGAAAGTTTATAAGGCAAACGTTTGGCAATAGAATTATTAGTAGATTCACAGACCATCCTTTCCCAGCACGTTCACCTGGTCTTACGCCCTGTGGTTTTTCAATTTTCGCGTACATTAAAGATAACGTTTTTAAAAGGCAAACGAACAATCTAGAGGAGCTGAGGGAAGCCATCGTCGACTGTTGCAATAATATTGATCAACAAATGTTGCAGAATATTTTTGAAAGCAAAAAGAGGCGAGTTCAGCTTTGCATTGCAGAAAATGGTCATTATTTTCAACATTTGTTATAAAATATCTAAAAAAATAAAAACCAAAAATTACCTTACGTTTTATTACGTTACATACTAGATAATTATTGTAATTGAAATATACGATACTTAGTGCTAACCAACATTTATAAGTAGCTAATTCCATGGCTACTAGGATCACAGATATTTATGGCCACCCTGTATATTGATCTGATTTGCCTATTGCTAATGTAACAGATTGCAAATAACTGCCTTCTTAGTAAAAAAATGGATGGTATAATACAATATTCGAAGACTTAAAATTTCCAAACAGTGCGAACCGAAAAGCTTTCATTCATTATATGACAAAATTCTCTAGAGAAATTTTATGGTGCTTTGGCTATTATTTTTTTATATGTACTAATTTTAATTTGCATTTTTTTTTAATTTATCTTTTAGATTATGTAAATAAATCATTAATTCTTTCATTAACAGCCTTTTTATCCCACTTTTGGGCATCGGCCTCTTCTCTACCACGTGTTTCTTCTCAGCGCTAAGGTCAAAATAAGGGGGATCTAAAGTGTAACGCCGAATCCGAACGATAGAAATTCCAGAGAAGGTTTTTAGCATTAGGATCCCCCAGATTGGGGGGATACGTAAATAATAAAACTATGTAAATCTTAAGGAGTTTACTTTATCCTGCATATTTGCTTTACCTTGGAAGTAAATCAAAATCACAAGTATTTAAGCAATTTCGTAGGTATTCTGTTTTGTAAAATCTATAAATACGTTGTCGATGCATAATAACAATATTGAGGTCTCTGCAAAAATTCGAAAAGTAACCATTTGTCAATTTTGTATTATATTTGCCTGTAAAGTTTTAGTAAAGTGGATAATTATGAGCTCCTAAAATTAGACGACAATATCCGAATATCTTAAAGTTTGGTAAAGCTTGTTTAGGAGTTGTTGACATGGATAAAAAATACTTTTTTTCTGCGGATGTGTTTTTGGAAATGCAAAAATTGATCCATACAATAGAAGGCGTAGGTTTTGGAAATTAATTTTGAATTAGGCAGCGTTTTTGATTAGTAAAATTTGGAGCATTAATTGCGTGCGCTTAAAGAGGAGTCTAATGAAGTAACGCAGCATTTAATTGTCATCACATTAAGTTAAGTAGAACGAATGCTAATTTCGAAATGAAAACTAAAAAGAGTGCTGGTTTACTTCCAAATGCTTTATATCCCAGAAAAGGGAATGCAAATTAATTCTGCTTTTGAACATTTAAGAACCCTCAGACAATTGGAAGCTCGATAACATCTCGGCATAAATTAAAATTTTGTAGTTTGACGCAAAGCCTAAAAAGGAAAAAAGTCTAGGAGATAATACTAATTCATCTTTTTATGTTTAATCTTCTTTGAGACATTATACAGCGCGATAATGCGGCTCGTGTCAACTTTTCATTTGCTTGTCAACGAGAGGAAACTTAATTACGGAAAACACTTCGGAATTTTACGGAATAACCGCATAAAGAAGCTCGCAAATCTTATGCAAAGTAATCTCGTGAAAAGTGCATAACGGCATTACAGAAGAATACAAGCCCGAGGCGTGGCCGCTTTTCATGAACATGCTTTTAGTGCCGCAGAAAATTAGAAGACCTTAAAGTGTAGGTACATCGCAACAATACTTTTAAAGACGAATACTAAATGTAATATAAACGTTTATATGAAGCAAAGGTAAATTCTGTTCTGAAGTCAGTTTTCCGCGTTTTCCAGTATTCTGCATTCATTAAATTCGCCGAGATGAAAAGCGGAAAAAAGCGTGGAAAATAACGCGGTGTCGTAATAAACAAGGAAAATTGCATTTAGCTTCAGAATATCTAACAACGCGCAATAAAAGTATAAGCAACGCATTATACTGTGAAATTAATGTAAGGAAGCTGCGACGCCAAGTATGATGTAATCAATTTTAACATTTAAGCCACGAAACGTTATTACTTTCCTTTTACCCTTCTCGAGACGTATATTAAAACAAAGAAATACTTGGTCTCCTTTAATAGCTGCTCAGTAAAATGACAAGTCTGAGTGTTTATTAAAAATTTCCACACATTTTAACTCATCGTAATCTGGAACATTAATTGGCATTATGTATTTTTGACGATTTACTTCATTAATGCTTGTACTGTATGATCAACAAAAAATCATGATAGAGGTTACCTGTGGAATACAAAACGGGTGTTTTTACTTATGCGGTTTTATCATATATTTACTACAATTCTGGTGGCAGATGATTACCATAATGGTAAAAATGGCAGCAGACACGCTCCGAGTTAGCAGGAGTTATATCCATCGCCAACCCGCAGGGCAAGCGTGGCGATTGTACGCCAAATTTCCCCAAAACTAATGATGGTGATATCGAACCATAAAACAAAACTACCCCAGGCGAGTAGAGGACTCTCAGGATTCTCAGAATCTCGCACTGCAAATGCAGTAAGCCCCGTGGATTCTGGGGGGGTTAATGTTTCGATGAATCCAGTGTACACAAACGAACGAAATGCAAAAGAAACACACAAATAAGAAAAGAGCTAATAAAAGATTGGCTATTGCAACCTATAATGTCAGAACCCTACGCATGGATGATAACCTAGAAGAACTAGAAGAAGAACTGAGCAAGACTGACTGGGACATAGTGGGACGCAGCGAAGTTAGAAGAACTAATGAAGAAATGATAACACTAAGATCTGGTCATGCTTTATATTACAATGAAAACTTAGAAGGAAACGTCGGAGGAGTAGGCTTTATTATCAACAAGAGACTAATACACGAAGTAGCAAGAATAGACAGGATATCAAAAAGAGTTACAGGTATATCAATAAAGATCACACAGAGATATAGTATAAAAGTCATACAGGTATACGCACCTACACAAAACAGTGAAGATGAAGAGGTGTACAACCTGTATGAAGAAGTAACCCAAGCACTAACAACCAAAAAGTCACTATAACCTAATTATCGGGGACTTCAGTACAAAGATTGGAAAAAGAGAAAGGGACGAAGACAGCATAAATAAATTCGGTTACGAAGAAAGAAATGACAGAGGTGGCATGCTAGATAATTACTTAGAGGAACAGCGACTATACGCAATGAACACCTTTTTCAAGAAAAAGCCAGAGAGGAAATGGACCTGGATTAGTCCCGACGGAAAACAAAGAATGAGATCGATTTTATAATATCATCAAAAAAGGAAATCGTACAAGATGTGTCAGTCATAAACAGATGTATAACAGGAGGCGATCATAGGCTAGTTAGGACCAAAATTATAATAAACCATAAATCAGACAGAACAAAAGTCATAAAACAAATTAAACCACAAGTGGATACTGATACACTAAAAGAAAACAAAGGAGAATACCAACGAGAAGTAAACTATCAATTATGGTACAGAAAAATAAGAGGCCCCGACTCAATTGAACGCATGTACACAAGAATAACAAACTCCATGCAAACTGCGGACCTTAAAGTTGCTAAGAAACAAAATAAACAGAGAAGTAGTAGAATAAGCACACATACTAAAAATCTGATGATCCGAAGAAAGGAAATAGTCAAGAATGGAAACAGAATTTCAGAACAGTACAAAGAAATAAATAAAAGTATACTTAAAATAAAATATAAAGGAAGACTTGAGACGACACAATGACGAATTAATCAACAATACAATAGAAAATAACGGCAACTTGAAAGTATTAAAAAGAAAGAAGGTAGACAATAAAAAGTAATTATATAGAATTCAAGACGAAAACGGTAATGTAACTGTGGATAAGAACAAAATCAAAGAAATAATAGAAAACTTCTATAGTCAACTGTATACCTCCCAATTACAAACAAAACAAAACGAAAAAATCCAAAAAACTCAAGAAAAGACGATTTTGAACGTTGGTTCAGAAGAAATTTCGGAGGTAATAACGGAAGAAATTAAGAGAAATGAAAAACCGGAGAGCACCAGGAGACGACAATATAATACCGGAATTAATTAAACTAGGAAATGATAAACTGATTGAATACATGAGATAACTAATAAATAAATGTACTTTTGAGAAAAGAATTCCCGATGAATGGAATAATGCTTCGGTAGTACTACTACAAGAAAGGTAACAAAACAGATCTTAAGAATTACAGGCCCATCAGTTTGCTAACCCATCTATATAAAATACTGACCAAAATGCTTAACAACAGACTGACCAGCAAGTTAGATTTCTATCAACCACCGGAACAGGCTGGTTTTAGAAAATTATATAGTACGGTATACCACCTATAAACAATCCGCAGCCTCATCGAAACCAAAACCGAATATAATATGTCCATATTCACTGCCTTTATAGATCACGAAAAAGCATTCGACTCACTGAAACGGAGGCGATGATCGAAGCTTCAAAAAACAGTCGAATTGACTCGAGATACATAGAACTCTTTAGTAATATCTATAAAGAAGCAACAATGACGATAAAACTAGATACAATAACAACTAAAGCAATTAAAATAAACAGGGGTGTAAGACAGGGAGATGTGATCTCTCCTAAATTGTTCACGAACGCGCTGGAAGACATACTCAAAAAAGTAAGCTGGGAAACGAAAGGTCTTAAAATCGGTGGTAAATTTCTGAACAACATGCGCTATGCAGACGACATAGCACTTACAGCTGATAATCTAGCAGATCTAGAATTTACGTCAGAAGACTGAAATGAACTATCAAGAAAAGCAGGTTTAAAAATGAACATAGAAAAAACAAAAATTCTACTACCATCCCGACATGGGCCAACAAGGCAAGTGAGAATAAACAATGAAGCAGTGGAATATGTAATTGAGTATGTATACCTTGGACAATGTATCAAAGACGAAAAACGGAATCAAAAGCGGAAATAAAGAGAAGAAAGAAAATGGCATGGGCTACAATTGGCAAACTCCACTACATCTTTAAGAACAAAAAACTACCAGTATATCACAAAGTGAAGGTGTTCAACCAGTGTATAATACCGGTAATCACATACGGGGAAGAAACCTGTGCACTCACTAAGAACATCATTAAACAGCTCCCAGTAACTCAAAGGCGTATGGAAAGAATTATTCTGGATATTACAATAAAAGAGAGAACAACAAACAACTGAATAACATAAAAGACAAAAATGCCAGATGTAGCAACGATCATAGCAGAAAAGAGTGGAGATGGGCTGGTTACGTGGTAAGGATGCCAGAAACAAGATGGACAAAAACGGTAAGAAATTGGAGATCATGGGACGGTACAAGGAGTGTTGGAACACCGATGATGCGATGGAGAGATGACATCAGAGAGGTTGCAGGTACAAACTGGATAAACAAGGCACAAGACAGGACAAAGTAGAAGAACATTGGGGAGACTTATATCCAAAGATGGACTAATGGACTAATGAAGGTTGATAAAGAAGAAGACTACAATTATTTAATAGTCATCAAAATTTCGTTCAGTCGTGTAGGAAAACCCGTTTCTTGGCGGAGCGAGCTGTGGGCAGTTCAACAAACTAAAATTAATAAATAACCCAACACTCACAATAGGGTCTCAGAATTAGTTATATAAACACATCAGGGCCAAATTTTTGGTAGCTCGGTATCTGACAGCTTCAAATGTGTACGCGGTGCACTCGCAAAGTAAACACACAAACAGTCACAACCATTTCTGCACAAACCAGCAAATCATGGAACACACAAGCAATAATACATTACTGCATTAGCATTGCAGCTTCTATATTTCTACTTCCAGGGGATCGGCAGTCCCCTCGTAAAGTCCCACGTAGCATCTAGTAGCTCAATTTTGACATTACGACAGGACCGTCTCTGAATGGGATGACCTAAACAGAGCCGTCTTGTGTCCCTTACCTGTAAGGAGAACCGGGCAACCGAACGTTACCACCAGGCATTGGGCATACCCATGTCATTGTGATCGTCAAACGATCTTCGCAAGTTGCCGTACGTGCCTTGCAAGGAAAATAGTGAGAGATTCGCTCTTCACAGGCCACTCTGCAAAGTGCAATGCAAAGATCACTGTCTGCCGTCACGGTCAAGTCGAATGACCACGCGGGTCACCAACCCGCTAAGCATTAAACAGCTTGATATGGAATTCTGCGCGGGTACTCAACCCCCAGACACTTTGACGTGCTCACCAGCTCCCAAGCACAATAACACAAATAATCACAATTACAGTTATATGTCATCAAAAGCAAAAGCATTATCTACAGCTTCATACAACATCTTCCACGGCACTTACTAGGTGCTCATTTACACCACCTTATAGGTAGCAACAACATAAGTAAACACCACTTGCTTGCATTCCACAATTATTGAAGACACTTTCGTTATTTACTTATGCCGACACATGAACCTTCTTTTACCCGTCTGAGAACCCACGCATTCGGTTACTTCTTACTGACTACCCTAATTTTTCTTACATCTTACCTAAAAGTACGCTTCTACAACGACTCTCGGTTCTTGGAAGGGTCGGGCAATAATTATAAATATAATTTAGTTGACAGCACAGCTAGTATTTGAACCATTGTGTTAGAGAAACTGTTAAATACAAGTACTTACAATATATAACAGAATTTATCAGACAAGGCAGCTGGTGTTTTAACCATAACGTTTAACAAAACAGATTCATTGTCGAATATAAGGGCAAACTAAATATAAAATGATTAGTACAAAAATCCCACTCCTTACTAGAATTGTTTATTGCTCTGAGCACAAAATATTTATTTCCGAATGTATAACTTAACATCCGCGTGCGTTACGATTTTCTTATACGTGTCTTGAAGTCCTCCTGCTTGGTGATATTGAGTATTTGAATTTCTTGATAAACCTGGACGGATACAGGTCTTTCAAGAAGCGGAATAATTAGGGAAGTACAGGTGATTTTAAAGGGTTAAGTTAATATTACGTTGAAGTTTGTCAGCTGTATCTAAAAAATTACATTATTCGGTATACGTGCATTTCCGTTACGATTTATGAAGAACTTTTGGGTTTGAACTCTTGTTAAACTAACAACATAATCAACTACAACTTAAAAAAAACTATGTATAAAGTTGAAATCATGTAGAAGTCTTCAGATGGGAGGATGTTTATTCATCATGTTGATTATTATACCAGGGGTATTTTCCGTTTGTGAATGAGAGTGAGAATGACGCGTGATCGCCGCAGTGCGTTTGCGCGTCTGCTCCCAGCTTGCTTTGCGGGCGTTTAGACGCCATTTGCAGCCGTATCGTCTGTCTGTGTGCCGAGCTGTAGAAGTTTATAGTGTTTAAGAAAATTTAGCCTCTAATTTGCAAACAAAATATAGATTCTTTTCAGTTTGAGGCTTTGGTTCATAATTTATATTTTGATTAGTAATTGGTATGGTGTATTTATTACTACCTTTAAATATAATGTTTGTGTTAAGTGCAATATAGCAGCTCAGAATGTATGCATAGCAACTGACTGACTGGCAGCCTGAAGAGCAATATTTTATGAACGATTTTATTATTTTTGTCACGTTTTCCTACGCAAAGATATTTTTCGTTGGGGTGTATCCATTTTAAGTATTTTTTACGTAGTGCCAGGCAATATCTGAATACTTATTTTTTGTCGCGTCGCGTTACTTACATATTTATTTTGCGAAATTATACTACAGTTTAAAAATATGTTCAAAAAGTCAAAAATTAAACAAAATTAACACTATATTTTAGATCTCTGTCGGGTTGTTTGTGACAATTTTTTTTTGAATTATTAACTTATATTTAATGTAACTGTAAAGGTAGGTTAACGTCTTTGGTTTCTGTAAATAAATATACAATATATAGTAATACGATCTAAATATTTTCAATAGATAGCGTATTCTTGAACTTACAAAGAATTACACTGTGTGACCTTGACGATTTGTTTCTTGAATTCGCTGCTGTAGTGAAGGTCCAACATATCTCCGTTTTAGTACCAAACTGTTACTAAATTAAAATATATAGTATTTTAATTTTTAAACTTAAGGCCAAACGAAGTTAATCTGCTTCATATTATAAAATGTTGTTCCTTGCAGTTACGTTTATAAGGAAACTGAAAACTTGTCTTTCATTATAACTAATCGGTTCATGTCTTCGCTGAATTACAATCGCAAGTATAATTAATAGTCAGTGTTTAAATGTGAAGGTTAATTTAATTAGTATAGTTGCTAAAATAATTTTGTATTTTTAAGTATAATCGAACTAACACAGGAAGTAATATAATTATGTTCCAACATTTTTATTTCTAAAATTATAATAAATATGAAGACGTTATTTTTATGTATTCCTTTTGTTTACATAAATAGTAAATGAAAAAGGTTTCTTATTTCGTCCTTAAAATTCATAATAGATATTATTACAAAGGCGTTTTACAATATTAATTTATTTTCGTGTATATATCAGTAATAGTTTCTAAAATCCTATAAAGTATTACTCAGTTCGCTTACGATGTTCTGAAATTAGATAACTGACAAATAACAAGTTATTGAATTTCCATTTACTTAATCTAAACGCATAACGAGTTATTTATTGTAATATCAACGCTAGTAAAATACGCGATAAAAATCGGTTTCCGTAATGTACTTTTAATTAACAAATGTACCAATCGTTGAACCAACAAATTTTATGCTTTAACAGGCCGAATTGTGATTTACCGCTTGTAAATAAATTATTTTCATATCATTACCTGGGAAATACTGTTCCAACTATCTTCGCTCATATAATTTTAGCTTTATTGTAGTATCATAATGACTTCATTATTATTTTCTACGTTTTAATGTCTATGCTACTATGAAACATCCCAGGAATATAATTTCGTTCACCTTATTAGTTTTATTAAATTATTCTATGAAGGCAAAATTTTAAAAGTTATATTTGTGATAGCGTTCTTGCAAATTGAGCTCTTCAATTTTACACTTTATTTGATTAGTTTATTTCAGTGGTCATTATTGCAAATTTCCTTTACTAATTATTCTGTAATAAATATAAGCTATCTGAACCTCCTCTCCAATGTCTTAACTTTCCGTTTGGAAGTACAAGTACAATGGTGCGAATTCAGTAAATTAAGTATAAAAGCTTTTAAGATTCAGATGTTTTCGATGGATGCTTCACATTCGTCTCGTTCGTCAAAATTTCCTAATCTATTAGTTTACATTGTTTTATTTATGGTACGATTCTCCCCTCAACATGAAAATTGGACCTACTATGCGTTGAATTTCACAAGTAGTTTTTCAGATCAAGATCAATGTCTCAAAATTTAGTCGAATTTAACCCTCTAGCTTAGTATTTCCTGCAACTACTTAGACATTTGAATAAGTGTTTTATAACTACCGTACTGTATAATGTGATGATTATATTATGCTGGTTTATAAAATTTATCGCTATATCGTATTCTCGTACATTCTGCCTTAACGCGGCTTAGAGTTATTATTATAATCTAATCAGTAACTTAAGATTCGGCTAATGCAAGTTGTTAATTGGAATAAACTATTTAGCAACAACTATATAGACCTGAGCTTAATTCAGATGCTAGAGAAATAATGGAGTCTGGAACCAAACATAATGAAGGACAAATGAGGTACTGATTCAAATTGCAATGAATGCCATTATGTCTTGTAAACTGTACGTGTAAATCCTGAAATCCGCTATAAATATTCCGGACCATGTCATCAGTAAGAATAAGTTTCCAGGAAAAATTCGCAGAGGATTTACTCACATTCCTTGCAAAATTTATGACGCACTTGTTCACTAAACATCAGTATACCGGCATTTCTATTTGAATATGGCGCACCTTATTTGTTTCCAATAGTGCACGTCAGAAGAGTTTTATATCTGCAACAAATCTTGCATGTTATGAGATAAAGCGTGTTGTGTGCCTTTTTCCTAAGAGCCTCGAAAACGAATTCGACATCTGCAATAAAAGAGACAGCCAGAGGGCTTAGTTATTCACGTTTAATGTTGCGTGGATTAATGTGAACGTTAGGAATGTTTCGCTACACTACATAATTTTTAAGTACGTTTGCAAAGGAAAAACATCTTCCTAAAAAGATTTGTAGGTTTATTAAAGGCGTTTTTAGTTGTAGCCTAACTTTCATGTAGTATGAATGTTTAGCAAGAATTTAACAACAGAAGAATTCAGAATATACTATACAGAATAAACAGTTTTACGAAGTTTTGAAGAAGAATAATCTAAAACACATGTCTGATATTGAACTATAAACAAATGCCAATTTAAACAACAGTCAAATTAATATAATTTATGCACTTGTCAAAATCTGTTTAATCTGGTTGTTGTAATTTGTTTGTTGTTTGTTGTTGGCTAAAAAAATGTTTTGTTGAAAATGGTTTTTTCTTCAAAGTATAAATCGTTCATGGTTGAGTGATATTTTATGCCAGTTCAAAAAATTAATAATGACTGGACCTACTCCATTTCAGATTGTTCAGCAGAATTTCAAGAAAGATTTCTAGAAGTTGTGTTCCACTATCGAGAATTTTATAATCAACTATAAACTATAATCAACTTGGTAAGGTTATTTCGTGAAACCACTAGTGTTGACAGGAAAGAAGCAACTGGTAAGCCTGAAAACGAACCGATGAGATTGTTGAAAATGTAAGACAAACAGTCACCAATGTCGCCTCAACTTCCCTCCATGTCTTATTACAACAAGTTGACCTTCCATACGGAACTTGCAGAACCATCTCAAAAGAAAATTTGTATATTTATGTTTCCATATCGAATGACTGTCGTGTACGAACTGCTTCCACAAGGTTTAGCGCGAAGACGACAATACTGCCACTGGTATTTAAATAATATCGATAACGATGATTTATTGGACAAAACTTGGACGAGGCATGGTTCCACTTATCTGGATTCATCAATTCCCAAAATATGAGAATGTGGAGCAAGGAGAATCCCCATATTTTCATTGAAACTACACTACACCCAGAAAAAGTTATAACTTGTATAGGCCTTAGTAGGAAAATATTGGTAGGACAAATTGGTTTTAATGGTAGACTGACAACAGCCAAGCATCGAGAAGAAATATTGCTCCCACTCATAGATCAGTGGCACAATGCCGAGTGGCGGTATGGTTATTTCCAACAGGACGGTGCAACGGCCCATGCGGTGCCAGTTTAAACCTCTGTTGGCGGCACGGGTTCCAACGTTTGCATGTCAGTTTTTGGAAATTTTTAAATTTACGGAAGGTCTGGCATAATGGCTATAAATTATGTCATTGACGGCCCTCCGTCTCCGCCGTTTAAAGCTGCAGAACTCACAAGTCACACGTGTAAGCGTTACGGACATGTGGCTACCACACGTAGCCAGAGTGACGTCACATACCCCACTTATTTTAAGTGAATTCTGGTGCCCTAAAATTTTAAATTTTGTTTTTCAGTTGGAGAGTACGTTTTTGAAGTCCAAGATATAAAAACATAAATCTTAATTTGATTTATTTACCTGTTTTATATAAATATATTTTGGCTTATGTATCTCATTTATATTATTACATCTGACAAGAGAAAACATAGAAGACTTATAATTGTAAAGTGCTTCTACTACTTATTTACATATCATTTAATTCAACAACGTCCTTAGTGATTTTTTTAAGATCGAGTATTTCGCAGAAATACTCTTAACATATGGGAATTTAACATCTCTAGGTTTTTTTGTATGGCCTGCAAAAATCGATTTTCAAAACTCCGATTCACGATGTGGATGCAAAAAGTATGAGGTCATTTTCAACACACGTGATACGCCTCAAATGCTTTAATAGAAAATACTTAAATGAACTACAAGCGAGGATTAAGGTAGAAACAGAAATAACTTCCGAATAAGAAAACGACTGAGACAGGGATGCTGTATTTCCCCCTTATAATTTAACATCTACATAGATAAGGTACTGCAAATCTGGAAACAAAAATGTAGGGGAATGGGAATACCAATGGAAGACGATACGAGCTTATATACACTTGAATTTGCAGACGACCAGGTTCTAATCGCACAGGACGAGGAGAACATGGAATGCATTTTACGGAAGGCGGAGGAACAATATAAAAAATGGGGGCTGAAGTTGAGTTTGACAAAAACACTATAGGAAAGAATAACGACGCGTTAACAATGGAAACTGGCGAAACGCTGCCAGAGTGTCAGAAGGCTAAATATTTAGTGGCCACACTAGGAACACAAAGTTTATCCGAAGTGGAAGTAAAGGAACGACTAAAGCAAGGACGAAGGGTAATAGGAGCCCTAACTGGAATATTATGGGACGAACACATTAGTATAAACACAAAGAAGAAAATATACAGCACAATGGTACAAGGTGTGGGACTGTAGGATCGGAGATATTGCAATTATCGGAGAGAAATATAGCGCAACTAAGAGTGCTGGAAATGAACTACTTTAGAAGAGCAGCTAGAATATCAAGGCGGTAAAGGATAAGAAACGAGCTTGTGAGAGTAATAGTACAAATAGAATGGGACATCACGGATGAAATTGAGAAAAGACAGCTTACGTGGTTCGGACACGTTAATAGAATAAACATCAACAGACTGCTAAAGAAAGCAATGGAATGGCAGCCAAAAGAAAGACGCAAACGGGGCCGACCAAGAAAGGGATGGAACGAAAATATCCAACAACTTATGGAGAAGTGGGACCTGTCTCCAGAAGGATGGAGAGACCGGGCGGAATAGAGAAATCTACTGGATGCCGGACGACCCGTATACAGGGTGTTTCCTAAGTACGGTACATAACTTCGGGAGCGTGTTCTGCCGCTAAAATAAAGGTAACTTTGCTATATAAACTATGTCTCAAAAATGCTTCGTTACGGAAATACAGGGTGTGAAGGTTTCACTTAAAAATTACAATTTTTTTAATAGTTTCAAAACCAATTGAGACATTTTAATTAAATTTTGCAGGATTTGAGAGTTAGCAACGGTGCGTGTTTTACGGTAAAAATAGTGGCTTTAGTTTAACCAGTGGCGTGCGGGCAGGCCAATCGCTGATAAATTTGGAAGGAAAAACGAGATACGCCACTGTTCTTTTTCAATATTTTCTCTTTTTTGAATTGCCTGTTCGATTTGGAAGAAAAAAGGTCTCTTGACTTTTTTTCGTAGAACGCATCATTATCGAGTAAAAAAATAAATAACATTGCAGTGCGCCGTAATGCAATAACTAATATTCATGAATTAGCCACGTGGAAAAATCATATTAAAGCAATAAAGACACTAAAGTTTTTTTATTCTTTTTTATTCTTCTTAAACTCTTTTAACAATGTACGACAAAAAAGTGATCTTACATTTTTTGCCTAATACTAACCTTCGGCTTCAGCCTTAAAATAAACTTCAGATGGAAAAGAAGGAATACTCGTGTGAAGGTACGAATTTTTTATTATCTAGTTGCCTGTTTGGTAGCAAATTTGATGACATTTAACTTGTCACCAACTGTTTATTTGCCTGTCAGACATTAAAATTTGAAAATGAATAACTTTACTGACGCTGAAATGGCTCAAATGCACTTCATTTATGGCCTAGCAAATGGAAATTCAGTAGAAGCTCGACGAATTTATCAGGAACGTTATCCCAATAGAGTAACGCCATGTGCTAAAACATTTAGAAAGCTACATGCCAGATTGAGTGAAACCGGTAGTTTTAAGCATAATCCGGTAGTTCCTGGTAGACCTCCAACAGTAACAACGCCTGTGCTAGAAGAAGCTATACTTCGAGAGATAGAAGAAAATCCTTCAACTAGTACCAGGAAGATAGCAGAACAGCTTCAAGTACTCCATAGAGTGTCTCCTAACAACATTTTTTTGAGTATAGTTTTATTTACTGATGAGGCAACTTTTTCGCGAGAAGCAATTATTAATTTTCATAATGAAAATTTTGGGCGGACGAAAATCCCCATGCAATAAGAGAAGGTCGCTTTCAGCAATCATTTTCACTAAATGTATGGATAGGGATTATTGGTGACTATCTTATTGGACCACACTTTTTACCCCCTCGACTAAATGGTAGTTCGTATAATCAGTTTCTAGCCGAAGAACTAAACGTTCTGTTAGAAGATGTGCCTCTGCACGTGAGAGCTAATTTATGGTTTATGCACGACGGTGCCCCGGCTCATTTCAGCCTTGTTGCTCGCCAATACCTTGACAACACTTTCCCTAATCGCTGGATTGGACGCGGAGGTCCTCAAGATTGGCCAGCTCGCAGTCCCGATATCAATCCCTTGGACTTTTATTTATGGGGTCACCTTAAGTCACTCGTGTATGAGACACCTGTATTAGATGAAAATGACTTAAGAAATCGAATAATTCAAAGTTGCAATGCCATAAGAAATACTCCACGAATTTTTGAAAGAGTGAGACAATCAATGTTGAGACGATTGGAATCGTGCGTTTTATCAGAAGGTGGCCATTTTCAACATTTGCTTTGATTCTTTGTCAGAAGTGATTATTTTTATGATTTTGATTTGTCGTACATTGTTAAAAGAGTTTAAGAAGAATAAAAAAGAATGAAAAACTTTAGTGTCTTTATTGCTTTAATATGATTTTTCCACGTGGCTAATTCATGAATATTAGTTATTGCATTACGGTGCACTGCAATGTTATTTATTTTTTTACTCGAAAATGATGCGTTCTACGAAAAAAAGTCAAGAGACCTTTTTTCTTCCAAATCGAACAGGCAATTCAAAAAAGAGAAAATATTGAAAAAGAACAGTGGCGTATCTTGGTTTTCCTTCCAAATTTATCAGCGATTAGCCTGCCCGCACGCCACTGGTTAAACTAAAGCCACTATTTTTACCGTAAAACACGCACCGTTGTTAACTCTCAAATCCTGCAAGATTTAATTAAAATGTCTCAATTGGTTTTGGAACTTTTAAAAAAATTGTAATTTTTAAGTGAAATTTTCACACCCTGTATTTCCGTAACGAAGCATTTTTGAGACATAGTTTATATAGCAAAGTTACCTTTATTTTAGCGGCAGAACACGCTCACGAAGTTATGTACCGTACTTAGGAAACACCCTGTATATATATATATATATATATATATATTGCGAGTTTTTGTACAGCTGTCGCCGTCTCTCGCTTTCTATTTTCCATCTTTTCCTATCGCCCTATTCTAGCATCTAGACCTCTTAATCCCATTTCCTGATCTACACCTGTTTTCCACTTTGTTCTTGGTCTACCACGTTTTCTCCTCTCGGATGTATTCCAGTTCCATATCGTCTGTGGCCATCGTGATACTTGCATTCGCTGCAGATGTCCATACCATAATAATCTCTTCACTTCGACGGCGTCGAATATCGAGACTGGATCATATCAGGAATACAGATATAAGGAACATCATGGAGGTGGAAGGAGACATTATGACCCGTATAGTGGTTTAAAATAAAACGGCAAGAAAAGGAAGAAAATATATAAATACTTGTCTTTATTTGTTTACTTTCTAAAATGTGTTTTATTGCGACGAGATATGCTTTGAGGTTAACTTCACCTTGCTTGTATCGGGTGTCCCATAATGTTTTGCTGTTTTTAGAGAGCGCTAGTTTGGCAACGCTGTAGAGTAGCGCCACGACTTTGTATTTCCCAGGTCAAGGGAGGTTGCGGATTATTTAGTAACAATGGAGAGGTGGACGGGAGAACATCGCGCGCTCTTTGTGGAGCTTTATTTGAAAAACCAAGAATCGTACGTTGTGGCACGCCGCCTTTTTTGCAATCGTTTGGATATTCGCCGTGTGGACGATGCGCCAAGTCGCAGTTTAGTGCAGTCATGGTTACAGAAGTTCAGAACGACAGGTTCGTGTGTAAACAAGAAGCCGTCGGGCCGCCCTCAGTCTGTAAACACACCTGAGAACGTCGCTGCTGTTCGGTTTGCAACCAGGCGAAATCCACGCAGGTCGATAAGGAAACATGCACAAGCTCTGAGCTTCTCCAAATCATCTGTGCATCGAATGTTGTCAAAGGAACTGAAGTTTCATCCGTACAAAATTCAAATTGTGCACGCTTTAAAGCAGGAAGACTACGAAATCCGGCGTAATTTTGCACAAACGATAATTGATGGTTTCTTCGATAATGACTTAATCGATAATGTCTTGTTTAGCGACGAGGCCCATTTTCATTTAAATGGGACAGTAAACAAACAGAACTGCCGCTATTGGGACGATGAGAATCCTAAACAGAAGCACGAAAAACCACTACACAGTCCCAAAGTCACGGTGTGGTGTGCAATGTCTGCGTGCGGAATTATTGGTCCATTCTTTTTTGAGAACGACCGGGGCCAAACTGTTACAGTGAATAGCGACTGTTATGTTCATATGTTAAACGATTTTTTCCGACCAGCGCTTCAAGAATTCGTGGGGTTTGATGCCAATACCTGGTTTCAGCAAGATGGGGCCACAGCCCACACCGCCAGAAGATCTTTGGCAACGCTACGAGACATTTTTCCAGAAAAAGTCATTTCAAAGTGGGGGGACCTACATTGGCCCCCAAGAAGTCCTGACCTGACTCCTCTGGACTTCTTTTTGTGGAGCTATCTAAAGTCCAAGGTGTACGAGACACCACCACGCACTCTGGGAGATTTAAAATTGCGAATTCAGGCTGCAATAAACGCTATTCCAGAGGAAATGATACGAGCTGTTTTTGACAATTTAAGGTCTAGACTTCAAGAATGCGTGGCACGGGATGGAAGACATCTTGAGAAATTATTTTTAAGAAATAAAAATCCGCGTTCATTGTTGACATTTTCACAATAAATTAAATATTTTTTAGACAAAAACATTTGTTTTATTTCAGTTTAAAAACAACAAAACATTATGGGACACATATTTACATTCGAAAAAATAAACACAAGGTACGGGCGGTACCTAACATGACAGCTACGGCATGCGCCTATTGTTATTTAGAAAGCACATCTAGATTCTATTTTTGTCTTAAAGTATTGCCAGTTAGCGCCATATTCTAGGTTTGTGACAATTGACAGCCGAAGAACCAAAATGTGACCATGTAAAAGAATAAAATGAAGCAATAGAGAAAAGAAAGGAAACTGCAAGAGAAAAAATTGGGGAATGGAAGTAGTAATAAAGGAAAAGGGGCAACTGAGTCAAATAATAGACATACAAGATCCAACACCGCAATTATAGTATAAAAATAACGGACAACCGATTTGACAAATGAATAAAACAAAGAACTAATCAATTACAAATAGGTCCAATGAATTAAAGAAGTCCCAGTAAACAAACGAATAAGAGATTTAACGAAAAAGAGCTTAACAAAACAAGAAACAGAAGACACAAGAATCTTCTTCTTCTTCATCTTCTTCTTTAGCAGCTCCTTACAATCTATTCCTAGATGCACGCCTCCTCCAACTTCCCCCAATGCTCTCTATCCTGCGGTAACTGACACCATCTTTCCCCCGCTTTTTTCTTTACATATCCTGTCAACGCTTCTGTGACCTCCACATGTTGCATTCATGAAGCCTCGACGTCCATTGTAGTATGCGGTGTGACCATCTAGATACATCCTTACGCGCGGGGTAACCGGCCCAACTCCTTTTCTGCTTCGCAGTATACCCTAACACATCTTCCACCTTTGTTTTTCGTGTTATCTCTGCATTGGTAATGTGGTCTTTCAGGCTTATGCCCAACATAATTGTTTATGTGGCCTTTAGCGTTGTTCTGAGCTTATTAGCTGATTTTCTCTTATTGTTATGATTTCGGTCGCGTACGTCATAACAGGGACAAGTATTAAACGCCCTCTTTTTTTGCGTGTACGAGTATAGATGGATTTTGCCATGGCTGACTACGATTAATAGAACCTTAGAGTCCTATATGGCTGGCTCATTCGCATTTACGCGAACTAAAAGTTTTTCGCTTGTCAGCGCCATCTCGGAACACTTATGATAACAAGCTGTCGAGTAGCTGAGATTTTTCTAGCGGGGAAAAATCTGAAAATGCGCCTTCTGTCGGATAAGAAGTAAAGCCGTAGGTCCCGTGCATGGCTGACTACGATTAATAGAACCTTACAGTCCTATATGGCTAGCTCAATCGACCATGGGGGCGCTGCCAAGCGGCAAACCAATTACCACTTGATTTCTTATGAAACATTTTTAATGTTGTTTGTTATGTTACCATTTTTTTAGGTTA
>JABXWE010030816.1:0-20363 GCA_014611495.1 Limonius californicus
TTACCCTCGCTTACAACCCTTAGTATAGTAATGAACTAAGAGTCAATATCAGGTGGTGTGCAAAGCGAAATGTGGGTAAATATACAAAGGGGTGTACTAATTATCTTGCACTCCTTTGACATATGTGGTAACTTACGCAAGATAAAATTGCCCATTTCTATAAGGTTTGAGGCAAAAAACTTATCCAGGCTTCAGATATAAATGTTTCTCTAGCAGTATTGATTCGTAAAATCTACTGTAATGTTTTTGTGTTCCTCAGATAAAAATGTTATTCTTACAGTATTGACTGGTGAGATCCACTCTTGCGTCTTTGTGTTCCTCAGCCAAATATATTTTTTCTATCACTGTGGATTAGTAAGACCTACTATAATGTTTATGTGTTCTTCGGATAAAAATGTTTTTCTAGCAGTATCGATTGGTAAAATCTACTGTATTGTTTCCGTGGTCCTCAAATAAAATGTTTTTCTAGCAGTATTGATTGATAAAATCTACTGTGATGTTTCTGAGCTCTTCAGATAAAAACGTTATTCTAGCAGTATCGATTGGTAAAATCTGCTATATTGTTTCCGTGGTCCTCCGATAAAAATATTTTTCTAGCAGTATTGATTGATAAAATTTACTTTGATGTTTCAGAGTTCTTCATATAAAATGTTATTCTAGCAGTGTCGATTGGTAAAATCTACTGTATTGTTTACGTAGTCCTCAGATAAAAATGTTTTTCTAGCAAGATTGATTGATAAAATCTACTGCGATGTTTCTCTGTTCTTCAGACAAAACCGATGTTATAGCAGTATCGATTGGTAAAATCTACTGTATTGTATCCGTGGTCCTAAGATAAAAATGTTTTTCTAGCAGTATTGATTGATAAAATCTACTGTGATGTTTCGCTGTTCTTCAGATACCGATATTCTAGCAGTATCAATTGGTAAAATCTCCTGTGATGTTTCTGTGGTCTTCAGATAAAAACGATATTCTAACAGTATCGATTGGTAACATCTGCTATAATGTTTCCGCGATCCTCAGATAAAAATGTTTCTCTAGCAGTATTGATTTATAAAATCGACTGTGATGTTTCTGTGTTCTTCAGATAAAAACGATATTCTAGCAGTATCAATTGGTAAAATCTACTGTGATGTTTCTGTGTTCTTCAGATAAAAAGGATATTCTAGCAGTATCGATTGGTAACATCTACTGTATTGTTTCCGTGGTCCTCAGATAAATATGTTTTTCTAGCAGTATTGATTGATAAAATTTACTGTGATGTTTCTGTGTTCTTCAGACAAAAACGATATTCTAGCAGTATCAATTGGTAAAATCTACTTTGATGTTTCTGTGTTCTTCAGATAAAAACGATATTCTAGCAGTATCTATTGGCAAAATCTATTGTAGTGATTTTGTGTTCCTCAGATAAAAATGTTTTTTTAACAGTATTGATTGGTAATAATCTACTTGTTTTGTGGTCTTCAATTAAAAAGGTTTTTCTAATAGTGAGATTAGTGAAAAAATGTTTTTTTTTTGTAGCAGAATTGATACTCCTATGTTTTTGGGTTCCTTAGGCAAAAATGTTTTTCTAGCGGTACTCATCGACGAAATATTCTGTAATATTTGTGTGTTTTAAGATAATAATGTTTTTCTGGCAGTATTAATTGATGAAATCCACTTTAAGGTCTTTGTGTTCCTCAAACATACATAGTTGCTTAGCTGTATTGATTAGTGAATTCCACTTTGCCTTACGTTCGTGATTCTCAGATAAAAATGGTTTTCAATGAGCTACACTGTTAATTAAGCCAACTACCTTCACACGCCTTTAAACCTGGAAAATTTCTTCTGGTTCCTCTGCAGTTGTGGAAGAGGGCGTTTGCATAACTTGATCACAGTAGCTACTGTTCGACATCCTAATTCAACTAGGTGTCCAAAAATATAGGTTAGTTCCAACCAATCAACCAGCCTTTTTCCACCTATGAGATGATTTACTGTCTCCAAAGTACTTAAACATCTGGGCATTTATAAATGTTATGATACTTACATGCAACGTTATGATATAAATAATTCACTAATCAGAAAAATCAGTGTTTCTATTTCTTATGCTGTAATAATATATCCATTAATAATTGATTAATCAGATAATAGATGGTTTTTTGTACAGACTTGTAATGACTTAGAAATTACTTAATGGATTAACTAATTAAGTTTTTCATATAATCACTTTTCTAATGGTTTAATCTTGAATTTGATTAATTGCTAAATGATGACTTAATCAATTATTTGATTAAAATGTCTAACGTAAATGGTTAATAGGACATTCGATTATTATTTTGTAATCATCTTGTAGCGGAATCTACGTGATTTTAAGGTAAACTTCATTTTTTTTTCGAATGATATTTACTCCACTATTCTCAATACTTCCTTCCCTAAACTGCTTAATGCAGATAGTCGAGAAAGCACGCATTTTTTTATCTACAGTTCTTCTTTTATCTATATACTAGTCTCGAAACAAAAACATCAATATTTAGTTGGATAACCTGAACAACTATGTTTTCTGTCGGATCTAATAATGTTCTTTTAATTGTTTGAAAAAACAATTGTTTATTGCCAATACGGAACTTTGTGCTATAAAGCATATAATAGAAATTTTCAGTGTAATAAATGTGTTTCTTTATACGCTTAGTCAACCATGGAAGTCCAATGTCACTTCCATTGTTGCTTTGGTGAAGTTCATATCTTCACACGTATTCCTCGTCCAAAGATACTTTACATAGTCCAAGTTCATCAGTTCCTACTACAGATGGCAAGTTAGTTGTCAAATTACGTATTTAGTTGTTCTAAATATAATGGTGGTACTTAATCCATCGTATCTGTTCAATCGTATCGTTAATTTTTATTGATTAGTATTAATTGCTGAAATTGAAACCTTAGGTGAAGTAGTACCAACGCGTATTGAAATCTGTTTAACTTCTTCCAACGTTCATCATAAATTTATTGTTATACAGGGTGAGTGTCATTACATGAATCATCCTAATATTTCAGATATATAAGGTATTAAAAAAAATATGTTTGGGCAGATTGCAGTAGTAGTTGCCAACAAATTGAACAGTGGTTTGAAGCAAAATTATTTTTTAGAATTCTAATTTTTTAATGTTGGGCATTATTTGGAATATTATTCTCTATAATGTCCTATTTTGGCAAATGATTTTCACCAGTCCGAACATCCATCTTTGAGTTGTGGTGTGGATAGCGGAGAACCTGCCAATTGCATTACTAGGGTTAGGCATGTAAAATGACATCTTTCGATAGATCTTCGTAACTGTCGAATAGTTTTATGTAGTTTTTCTAGAGTTTTCAATAAATATCGCAGTTCTAATATGGAATACGTTTCAGTTGGAACTGACATATCGTGAGTGTCACAGCGCGCCTAATTATAAAACTAAAGCTACGAAGGTATTATCAACTTGGATCACAATCGTCTGTAAGTTTGTATCTAAGCGATGCAATAATAACCGTATAACCCTCGTATATATCCATTACATTACGTATTACTATCGTTTACGGTATGTTGCATAATCTATTGCACCAAAACGCTTGGTTTATGGTGCACTAAATGCATCTTTTACGACATTAGCCCAGAATCCCTTAAAGTTCAAGACACTCCCATAAGTGTTTTCGCTATTTCTTCAGATGCTAACAATTTTCCCGCAACGTGTCTTACGTATTTGAATTTTACGCTAGAATTTTAAAATGCTATACAGAAATCCTTTAGATCTTCGAATATAATCCATTTTAAAACGCCTTATGACGTTGTCCGGTGCCCTTTCTCCATTCCTCCCTATTATTCCATTGTCCATCTCTTAAATCTCGAGCACTCATTACTTTTGTAATTCCTTTTTTCCATGTTTTCTTCTTCGGTGTTTTGGTGTCCATTCCAATATCTTCCTTCATCCCCCATTCATTTCACATGACCGTACCATGTCAGTTGTTTTGCTTCTTACTCTTTTTGTTAGTGTTTCTTCTAACCTTATCCTATCTCGCACTTCTGACAATTCATATCAAAGGGTTTATATATTCGCATATTTCAAATTTATCCTGTATATGCAAACAGGGCAATGTAACATAAAACGCGTTTAAAACCCGACACCGTATCTGGTTTCATTTAATCTTTGCATCCAAAAATAGGTACTTGCGGATAACATATGTGTTGTATAAACACTTGGAATAGGATCTAAGTTTTTATGGACACAAAAAATTTAAGTGTAATTGCTCATTTTCCAATTAGCGTTTACTTCTTTTTTTTTTCTATTTAAGGTATTTTATATTTTAAAATGTTTTTCAAAACCTTTTAAATATACTTGGACTCCCAGGCAATAACCTAAGCGATTGAGCCTACCTCTTTTCCTCTTATTTTGTGGCCTGTACTCCCATAACTTCCTTGGCCACCTATCGTCCGGCACTCCATAGCCCAGTAACTGCCTGGCTTCTATCATATCGACTATTATAGTTTCTTCCATTTTAATTTGTTCTCTAATGTTATCATTTCGTACATGTTCCCTTTTTGATATTCGGCAGGATCGTCGGAGGTGGTCCAGTTTCATCGCCATTATTTTTTCCTATTTGTTTTTCTATTTTTTTACTTAGTTGTCAAGATTTGCATCCATGTGTCGCTATTTCTTCGACCGTTGTTTTGTATAGAGTCAATTTTGATATGCTTATCAATTGTTCCGACCAGAATACCAGAGTAAAGAATTTTTATACCGTTATTCTTCCGTTAATAATCTTCTGCATGGAGTGGGCCTGGCGTAATCCAGGATCGACCCTCGAGTCAGCTCCATGTCAGATGATGATGATGATGTATTTCCTACAGGTAGATCTTCACCAATAACCAAATATTGAGTTTTTTCTGTGTTGGTAGTTAATCCCCAGTTTTCATATTCTTCGTTAAGTTTCTGATCATAAAGTCTATATCGTATTGATTATTTGCGATAATTATCTCATCCGCGAATAAAAACGTATATAAGAACTCACTGTCAATTTCCGTCTCTATGTCTGAGCATTTTCTACCCCACTTTTCTAAAACCTTCTGGAGATATACTTTAAAAAGTGTTGGTGATAAACAGCAGTCTTGTTTCAAACCTTTGGTAACTGGAAATGTATCAGTATTTTTATATATGTTTTTTATACTTTCGACGTACGTTTGATGTATGTTGCTTTGTTCCAGCACTTCAAATAACTTGTGTAACGGCACATTGTTGTATGCCTTTTCGAGGTCGACCAATACTAGATATGTATTCATGTTTCTTTCTGTTCTCTTTTCTATTAGGTTTCTTAAACCTAAGATGTTGTAAGACATGACCTCTCCGTTCATAAACCGCTTTGTTCTTCCATTTCGACAATGTCCTTCTCCACCTTTTTCTTTATTATTCGGCCACACCACCTTCCTATGGAACTTGTAACGCTTATTCCATGATAGATTGCGCATGTCTTCTTATTTCCTTTTGTGTATATGAAACTCATGTATGGCAAAGTCCAATCCTCTGGACTTCATCTTTTTCTTTTCAAGATTTGTTGAAAATGCATGCCAATATTTCCATTAAAATTTCGGGTCCGTTCTTTACTAATTGTATAGGAATGTTTCCCGGCCCTGGTGCTTTCCCATGCTTCATTTCTTTTGCGGTTTGTTTAACTTCTTGCGTTGGTATGTCTTTGTTTGCGTCCATATATCCAGGTGGATTTTCTTACGCGGAAAATAGCCATTAATATTTGACAAACAGCTGAATTGGGAGAAATATTGGAAAGCTAAAACTAAACAAGCATGCATGGCTTTCTGGCAGTATCGCCGCGCTATAGGTAAATCGTGGGGACTCTTCCAGAATTACCTTGTGGCTGTATACTGCCGTGATTAGACCTATGCTATGTTATAGACTATAGAGCACTTGCCTGCCGACTCAGGGCCAGACAAGTTACGGCAGCAACCAAACTAAGACATGTGCAACGTCTTGCCTGTCTTAGTTCTACAGGTGCTATACGCTAAACCCCTACGGCCGCCTTAGAAGTGATCTTACGCCTTCCACCACTCGATCTTTTTGTGAAGGAAGTAGCAGTGAGGACGATTTTGCGGCTGCGCCATAAGGGTCTGTGGCACACAGCAGGTAGGGGAGGCAGTCATACCCGTATCCTGGATGAGGCAGTCGTCAACCCCCTCTTCTAAACGCAATGGTAGACTATCTCCCTCCACAATATGCCTTCGATACACACTTCAGTGTTTATGCCATTGCTGAGCCAAACCAGCATATGGGCATATCCATCTTTACCGACGGATCTAAAACGAGGCATGGAACGGATGCTGGAGTCTTCTCCGATAACCTAAACCTATGCCACAGTACACCATCAGCATCGTCATTATTATGATCCTCGTTGGTACCGCTTGCGCAGTGTCGAAGCAGTGTGAGCCAAAGTGTGTTATGCACAACCGGGCCCGACTCTGCTGGTTGCCGTGTTGGTGCGAAACCCTGAGAGATTGCGAGACTGGCCTCTCAATAACCCCTTTGGGAACCAGAACCCATTATTTCTATATCCCTGAGGACATTAAGCCCTAAAACCCTTCACACGAAGATGGGTAAACACTGAAAGTTGTCGTCATGCAACGGCTGCTATTACTGCACTCTCGCTAAAGACAGCCAAATATTGTGTGCAACTGTCTCGAAAGAACCTGCGACTAGTTGTATATATATTATGTGGACACTGCACCCTAAATCAACACATACACAAGATGCTACTGCCGGACAGCCCAAACTGACGAGGATGCAACGGGAATAACGAGACAGCAGAACACGTCCTGTGCCACTGCCCAGCTCTCGCAACAATCAGAGGATCCATTTTCGGAGACTTTTGGCCTGATATAACAGAAATCAGCAACACCCCAGTTGCGGATGTCCTCAAGTACGTCCAATGGATTGAATGGCTTGGGTGATGCCCGAATGAATGGCTTGGGTGATGCCCGAATTGGGGAGCTGCTGGGGAAGCAGCACAGTGGGTCTATGTGGCCTAAGTGCACGTGAGGTAACCCACCCTCCCAAATCTTACAATGACAATAGCCATTCATAATTTTCAGAGAGAATATTTTACACATATTGATATTCTCTGTCCGTTTTTGTTCACTACCTCCTCGCCATATCTGCCGACTATTGTACCACCTACTTTATTTGCCGTTCTACCATGCAGGTGGCGCAGTATCCTGGCTTTTACTCTAGATAGGACCGTCGTCAATTCTTCTTCAAAAATATCTTTGGTTTGCTTATCTCCTTCGTCTGTCGGTGCATATATTCCTATAACTACTAATTTGCATCCTCTTTTATGCAATTTCATCAGGATTATCCTATCATTTACTTCCTTCCAACTCCTTACGCAGTTTTATAGCCTTTAATGGATGACTATCCCCTGTTTTGCTTTTTCGTTTTTATTGACTCTACTATAGAACCGTATACATTTACCGACTCTTTTATTTTCTCTTTCTTCTTCTTCTTGTCTCTGTTAGTACGCATGTACCAATTTACATTCTTTTTAGTTCTCGGAAGATCTCTTTTTGTACTTATTGCTTGCATGTTCCATGTAGCCACATTCACAACCTTTTTCCTTTGCTTTTGTCGTCGTTTGTTTGTTCTATCCAAATTCCGACGAATGTGATTCAGTTTTTTAGCGTCTTTTAAGTTTTCCGAATGCCCGGTTGCCAGCCTGATGACCCAACCCTCCTCCTTTTTCATCTCGGACTTGGAATCGGACAATGGCGGAGTATATCATATAATACATATCGTTTTCTTACGACTAATTAAATCAATTTTAATTATTGACCTTTTTTCGGAAGTATTTTTTAATGTTGGCAAGAAGATCAAGCTAAAATGAAGGCAAAACCGTCTCTAAATATGTAAATGTGTTCCTGAAAGAACAAAGTTTATGTAAGACCTGTGAAACGGCTGGACGGAAAGTTTTCTCTTGCATGTATTTGCACTTCAGAAATACTCGCCATTCAGCAATTAGCAGTGTAAATGTTAAGGATGTTCATTGTTGTAAATGGTGATAATTGGAGCGCAAAGAACTATTGTATTTAGCAGTTTAAGGAAAGTTTCGAGTAATCTAGGCTATGGTCGTACAGCTTGAGAAATAACAGCTATATAAGGAAATGGAAACATATTTTAGTGACTGGAATGTTTAAAAATTGGCTTCTAACCTTATACCCTTAAAAAAGAACTGATTTTTTTTAGTTGGGTTTCTTATTTTATTATTTTAACATCCAAAGAAATTATAAAATATGAATAAAATTGTTGATTATCTTAATGTAGTTTTGCAAGTAGAACGATTGCATTTATCAATACAAGTTTCTTGGTTTATAATTTGATAACAGTGAATTATTATACAATCAAATCTAAATGAGCCTACAGTTACATATATTTACAAAAGATTTCCGCTGTTTATTGTTGGTTTAACTGTAATTTTAATTATGTAATAATATGGGGTTATGATGTGCCTTGACTGCACTGCAAGTTCTTATAAAGTTCCTACAAGTTAGTTGTTGACGGTACCACATTTACGTAATATTTACTTATTGGCAATGTACAAATGTTAATAATCTGGAAGTCTTCAGAACGTCAAAATTCTTCCCCACTTTGGCACCAGGCACGTGCCTGTTACGTCTTTACGACAAGTGGCCAAATATCTCAAATTGAAGGGAACAGTTATAGGAGCCTGCCAGGGACTTACATCACTAACAGGGTATTTTGAATAGTTATTCCTATTAAGCAGTTTCAATATCGTTTCGTAAAATTCAACTAGGTATGTTTATACATTATACGTTTGGCATATCAAAGTTCTGGTTTTTGGTTCACCAGGTATAGCGACTTTAAAATTATAGAAAAATGTAGAAAATATCTGTTGGCATTTTGTGTAACGTAAATTTATTTTCGCATAGCATGTTTGTATTGTATGTATGGTTTAGTAGTGCCAACATTGTTTTTTTCTTGTGAAACTCCGTATATAATACGGTTTCAGAGCTATATTTAAAAATAGCTTTGATCTGTATAAGTTATTAATGTTGAATATAAAGTGAAGCAGTTACTCATAAGATATATATTTTAAAAGCGAATGATATTATGTTTTATGTGGTCTTACAACCGTATACAATTTTTATAGTCTGGGTGTGTCATATTATAGCTAGATATTTGATCATGAATCTACAACAGGTAACCTTCACTTACTTCACGTAGTGTACTCATATTGCAATAATGTAAAGCGTAAAAGGTTGTTCTGTAATACAATAGTAGACATACAGTTTGTAAACGAAACCGATCCACGTTCTCCGGATTCAACACGGTATTTGGCAAAGCAGTAATCCATGAAGGTCTCGACAGGCGAAACGCTTATCTTACAAAGTTGGTAATTAATTCAAAATTGAGGATTTAGTGAACAATCTTGTTTGGCAAAAAATAAATATTTTTAATTTCACTTGTAATATGTTAGATATTTTTGAAGGTTATACATCTGGGGACCATGCTGGCGTTACAATACTAGTCAGTTTAGGGCACAATTGTGGAATTTCAGTACGCCATTAGTGTTAACTATTGATTGGTCGTTTGTAGCACATTATATACATCCAAAGTGTGCCAAAATTATTAGAATTAGCTGTGCGGAACCGATCTAGGCAAACTAATTAGACTTAGCTCACGTTAACAAGTCGTACAGCTCCTTCCATTGTTGAGCGAATTTCTAACATATCAGTAATGCGATCCAATATACTGAAAGACCTGTAACAAGTATTTTTGGGGAATCTCAAAAGTATAGTCCATTGTAGATAAAGTATTTTTGATAGCCTCGCTATTGGTTGATACACTATATATCTATTGCTTATTCTGTACAAGAAGAAAGGAATATTCTATTAGATGGTCAAACATGGTCATGGACTTGTATTTAACAATTCTTGCGCGACATCATAACTCAGAAATAGCTAATTCATAATATTTTTACATGTCCTTACGTTGATGAGATATTCTTCAGAACCTTTGTTTTTCTTAAAAATAAAATGAATGAAAACCACAGAAAATCTACTTCTCCTTGCTTTCTAGTGGTACAGTATATTTTTATATTGATAAAATAGGCAGCCATGCAACAGTAAGCGTTTGTATTAAATTTTTGTAATTGTAGAATCTAATAGATAGTCGCATATAAAAGTTTCCGAATTGTTTTACTGTTTATTCTTTATAGCTATTGCACTGAAGCTAAAGAAATATTTATTATCTAAAATTTGATTTATGTTTCAAAGCTTTGTTTTTCCTGAGCCCTTCTTACTACTTACATTAAATCGAATTTAAAATTGACCTCGTCTGACAAATACCCGCGATCAGATTCGACGTGCCATGCCATTAAACCAGTCCGCATAAAAACACACCAGTTTTTGCTTGTTACGCACTAACGAAAATTGTAATAACGGAAATCAGAATCATTAATTTAGGTCTTTTCCGGGACGCACTGTGAATGCGGTCGCGAATATTTTATTCAAATGTCTAACCTTTGTTGAATATGATGAGGTGTTTTCTTTTTAGTAAGGCCAATGAAGTCCCACTAAAACCACCTACATTTCTGTTCGAAACGGAACACATTAAAATGTTAGATCTACTTCAGATATTGGAAATGTATTACTGATATTCGAAATATATTCTGATATCAGAAATATGATATAGTGGTAATGGTACATTTTTCCACACTGATACGTTATGGCTCTCATCTTTTATACCTAGCAAATATATGTAGAACCAATTGATAGCTAGATATTGTTATGAAAACTATATACCTAAATACCAAACTAGCTTAGCTTTGCTTCATACCGCCTCGACTCTGCGCAAGCGGTACAAAGGAGGATCACGATTATTTTGGAATATTTAAATACTGCATCTTGGTTCTGATAAAACTTTTAGTATGGTAGGATTTTATTAATATAACATCAAAAAATTTCAACTTCTTCCTGGGCAATGTACAAAAGGCGCGCGCGAAACTTGCCTAATTCGGGACCAACAGCTTAATGCGGCCTCTGAAGGATGAGTTGTAGATGTGACAGAATAAAGATTTAACTGCAGATATTGATGTTTCAAAGATTTTTTCTTTACTGCCATTGCCTAGGCACCTAATATTTTATAGAGAGACTATTAACACTACTTCTACTACTATGTCATCACATTCGCATCCTTAATGGAAGACTAAATCTCAACAATTTACTGTGTAAGTAAGTGTTTTATTCCTACAGATATTTCAGTTTAATTATCAATGAATTCGGTAGTGTAAAAAATTATTTTAGTAGAATTTATAAGGTTGTGAAATAAATATATGCGAAATGAATGGCATAAACATAGAAATATAGTGTCCCCAATATATCCTAACGAATAGACCTTTAAGGCTTTAAGACAGGGAAAATGTTCACGACAGGTTTGTTTTGAGATATCAGAAATACATTTCATATACAATTTGTATTTCAAATATTAGAAAATAATTTACAGATTTTTAAACGGTATTTCGCATAGAAACAATATATAGCCCGTATTTTTACGTATTTGTAACTGCAACAAATTTACAACAGTAATGTAACAACATTACGTGAAAACTTCATTTCTCGTAGATTTAAACATCGGATAGACAAATTCTCAAAAATTCTAGCGTTCTAATGCGGAAATACTGTAGAGACGTTACGATAATTTGTTTTAGGAAATAAAGTATAACAAACAAAATCTGTTTAAAATATAAGATTAGTCCTTTGTACAAAATATAGAGGGGAGTAACACTTAGAGAAATACAAACACTTGCTAATATAGAGGGTGTTCCATTAATATAAAAATCGATAGAACATAAAAGGAGGACAGAAATGTTAGAAGAATGAAAAAAATAATGATCTGGCGGCTGTGCTTTTAAAAAACAGAACACTTTCAGAAATGAGTGTAAGAAGACAATTTATTTCGAGAACGAAATGTTTTTCAAGAATACCATATACATATCATCTACAAACGACGTGGTGTGTAGCCCACTCGTTCGGTTAGTACAAATTAACTCGCTCACTCGCTTCTTCTTCTCCCGTTATACCTTCATGGTGAAGGGCATTGAACCTATTCTTGTATTCTCTTCTGTTCCTTGAAAGTATTCGGATTTGTTCTATGGTTTTTCATAATTTTTCAGCTATTTCCTTGATGTTATTTCGCCATGCCTTCCTTGTGTTTCCTGTACTTTGAGCAATTATTTGATTGAGCTTTTCATAAAGACAGACTGCTACTGCGACTTCGTATTTTCATTTTTGATCTTGTCTGAAAAAATGTTTTAAGCAAAATTTCGTTATTGTATCTAATTATTTTATCTGGTTTTTTTCAGAACCATTGCCAACGAATCTGTGCAAACAAATGTTATAGTTTGTAATGTGTTTGCTTTCTATTAATTAATATACAATACATTCATTGAATATCAGCACGTATATTATTATATTGTATTTTATAAGGTGTGAAAGGAGAAAGGTCTATTAAAACTCAACCTGAGAACCACATCAGGAATAAAATCTATTGCTGATACAATAAAAGCTACGTTTTCTTTTAAATGTAATTGTATAATCAGCCATTGGCCTTATTTAAAGCATGCTGTTTTTGTTATTAAATAACGTGCAGGAATTAAATCCGTAGGTATAAGTATTAATATTGAATCGGAGAATAATCAGAGCATAGAAAGTTCATTAATCAACAGTCAGAGGCGTACTAAATAATATTGACTATAGACGCCTCAAGATTATTTTGACCTGCAAAAATTGGAATAAAAAGAGGAAACGTTGCAGATCCAAAAACAAGTTGAAAAACAAATTGAATAAGAGTTCCCTAACGGACTACGCAAGTATAAAACAGGAAGAATACGTAGAACTTGGCCAAATCATAGACTGCTATAGAAGGACAAAATGCTGCAATCAAACTAAAAGGCACAAAAAGAAACAGTTCTATTCGGCGCTAAACAAAACTGTTAGATATTGCAGAATATGTAGAAACCCTGGAATAGAAGTTGATAGGCTACTAGAACTACAAGATTGAAGAGTAAAGACCACAGTTAGGAAGTCACGAAACAGAACGCTCACAAACCAGGTGGGCAGACGATCTGAACCATATCACGGGACTAACGTGAAAACAGACAGGAAATAAAATAATATGAAGGAAAAATAGGGAGGTCTTTGTTTGACATTGAATATATGAGAATTAAGAAGGAAAAGATTGATTCTTCTTCTTCAGGCTGGGTCCGTCCATTGTTCCGTATAGGCCTCTTCTAAGTGTTTCCATACTCTTCTATGTCTTGTTGTTCTCGTTCATTGTTTTCCCGGTATTGTCTTAACATCGTCTACCCATTTTTTTCTAAGGTCGTACAATGCTGCTCTTCATTTCTCGAGGTGTCCAGAAAGTTTCTTCTTCGGCCATTTATTTGTGCCTTGTCTTGCTATGCACCCCATCCAATGCCATTTCAGACAGCCATTCCATTCCTCTTCTCAACGATGTTCTAACCCGCCTAGCCAGCTTGGAGGATTGTGACTGCAAATCTTCTATAGTGATTAGGATTACCTTGTTCTTTGCCTTGAAATTCTGTTCGATTAAGTATCCTAAATTCAGTGGTTTACCGCTCTTTTTCCACCCTTAGACAATATTTATTAAATAGCAAAGAAATCTTCTAAGTTTTTAAAAACTAAAATTGAGGTCTCTGGAAACCTATCTTTCTACTTATAATGTTTTTAGGTCACTACTGACTTGTCAAATAATCTACTTCTTGATATACCTCTTGTTCAAATGGACCGATAAGGCTAAATAAAACCACCGCATCGAAGAAGTTTATATTATTAGTCAGCTAAATAACACGACGTTTTATGAACAGAGAACTTCCTGATAGTAAACAGATATCATTGAAAACGCTAAAACAACTATTAAAGATACACCTGTTGACCATGGCACTACACGATTACAAATGATGGACGGTGGCAAAACTGTAAAGGAAAAGATTAGAAGTCTTTCAAATCGGGTGTGGCAGGAGAATGTTGAAAATAAAATGGGTTAATAAAATATCCAATAACGAAGTAATGAGAAGAGTAAAGGAAGAAAGATCACTAAGTAGTCATATGTGCAGCTGAGACGAAAGAACCGAGCGGAGGCACGTTAGGGCGTTATCGTTAACGACAGAAGAGTATCCGCTTCTCGTTGTGGGAAGTGACCGCATGCCACTAAAGTATTCTTTCAGTTACTTCGAAACGGTCATATCCCACCGAGATGACTAGAACCACCTCGATGATCTCAGGCCGGCTGATCTAGTCTGGTACACTGACGGATCAAAGTCTGAAGAAGGTTGAAGGGCAGGCATCTACGGCGATAAACCCGGCAAAGATTTCTATGGTCCTCGGCAAATCCTTCGCCATTTTTGCTTGTGCGTAGGAACATATCTACATATGCTGTGACAGCCAAGCGGCTATAACCGCCTTTCGCTCTTCCAAAGGGGACTATAAAATGGTACAATAATGCAGGCACAGTCGGCTCACAGAACTGGATCAAGGTGCTGTGGGTCTTCGGATACCGGTACGTAGCAGGAAATGATAAGGCAGACTCCATGGCCAGAGAAGGTTCCCAGAAGCCACTCATTCGCCCGGAACCAGCTGTCGGACTTCCTTACATCAATGTTAAATTGGAGATCAAGAAATGGTCTCGGTCCCAGTTCAACAGCAATTGGACCACATAATCAGGGATGAGACAGGCGGAGTTACTTGTTGTAAGGACCCTCGGCAACTTGCGCGAAGCAGTTCTTCAGACTTAGCAAGATGCAAGTCAGAATTGTGTTTGGCCTTTTAACCAATCGTGGCCCTTTCAACAAACACCTGCTCACTGTGAGGCCAATAGATAGCCCCACATGCAGGTTCTGTAGGAGACAGGAGGAATTAGCCCTCCACATCCTAACCAACTGTCTGTGGTTGTTAGTCCTTAGACACAAATACCTAGAAGCCAATTTACTGGAACGTGAGGACATAAGGAGCGAGCTCATCAGCTAGTTGCTAACTTTCGGATTGGCAACAGGTTTGTATGAGATTCATCCCTAAACGTGGGGGTTGCATAATGGGTCTTCTTGGTCTGAGTGTCGCTTTTACCAGCTCCGCCAAATGACTGAATGAATGAATATGCAGTTCGACTAATAGGACACATCTTAAGACATAAGGGACTGCTAAAAGGAAAGACGCAAAGCATGCGTAAGAAAAAGAGTGCAATATATGCCATAAATAGTCAAAGACATGGGTTGTAACAATTATAAGGAATTTAAGAAGCTTACACAAAAAAGTTAAACGGAGGATTCCAAAAATAATAGAAGATTACAAAAACTGGGGTTTAAGTGTAAATTTAAGTAAAACCAACTATAAACGCGTTTGGGGGCCTTCAGAAGATCTGATATTAAACGACTGTCATGCCATCAAGTTATGTGATGAATGCACTTATTTGGGAATAAAAATAGCCAACTCAGGAAAAACAGGGAAAGAGATTGAAACAAGAATTACAAGAAGAAGAAGAAGAAGAATTGTAATAGATGCTTTAAATTTGATCTTTAGCGACAGACATATATCAAATACAGGGAAAACAAATCTAGCACTCAATTTTTAGAACTAATAGGGTTATGCCAATGTGTAGTATGGTAAATTAATTCTGCTACAGACAATAAGTTGAAGGTAATTGAAATGGACTTCTGGCGACGATCTGCTGGTATCTCACGTTTGGACTGACTTCGAAACAAATGACAAAAATCATGGGCTTCCAAAAACAATAATAGGGGACAATAGTACAACGAAAAGAGCTGTGCTGGTACGCGGTCACATTCAAGGAATGAACGAAGGAAGAACTCTCATACAGGTACTTCTATGGACATCATTAATACTCAGGAAGAGAGGAAGACCTATAAAAATTTCGTTGGGTGGCATGCAAAGACCAATTTTCGAGCGGAAATTTAGTCTTGGTGACTGGAATGATCGAAGAAGAGTGCAAATGGGAACCTTAGGCCGTAGAAGAACGCTATACAATGGAATTATTATTATTGGTCCAAAGAAGACAGAAATGGGAAGCAAGAGCGATGTAACAACCTAATAGAAGGATTGTTATTTAAAGAAGAGGGAGGAATACTATTCTCTTTATGGTTTCCCACAATTTATCTACATTTTCTGAACTCATTCTTCTATTTTCTTTAACTATATATAACTATGTATAAACTATATATGTAGTTCTTTGTTCTTCTTTGTTTTTGATTTCTGCGTATTTTTTAGAGTATACCTTAGTTTTACCACTGCAAGATTGTGGTTGGAATGTACATCTGCTCTAGTTTATCACTTAAATGCAGATTAAGGTACTAAACGGAAATACGAAAGTAAAAACTTCTAGATTCGATTTGGCGAAGAGCATATTTTCAAAGGTTTATTTCAGCCAAAGTCACTTCAGATAGTCTATGTGTGTCAGTTTGTTATGAAGATGATGACTTAGTTGCCGGTTTGCATATTTCAGTTCATGGAAATATTGTGATGGTTAGGGTTTCCACAAGTGTCAGTGTACCCAAAAACTGTCGCCATTTTGCGCAATTTCAGAAGTTTAGATTTAAAATTAACAACTATATTGCAGATAGAGATAGAGCCAACTTAATTATATATACTTCGATCAATATTTACTGTTTACTATTTTTACTTTTTCGATTAAACATTTACAATAGCTTATGTCAAAAACAAACTATTATTACCATATCGTAAAAATGCATATAATCGTAACAACAGAAGGTGGGATTCTGATGCTTATATTACCGCATATCAGTAGAGCCCCAGATAACGCCCATATAAAGTTGCATAGATAACGTATTGACTCGATGCTTTTTATTTGCAATAGTGTTTTTTGTCATCTGCTTAGGCATCTGCGGAACTAGTTTGCAAGTGTTTTTATAGTCTAATCATGATTTGTTTTAATTAAAGCCTGCTTGAATAAATAAAATAATGCCGAACACCATTCTAACATTTTCTCCGTTCGTATGTCGTGTGTGTGTGTGTAGGCAGTGTTAATTAGAATTCATTAAATTAGTCAATTAAACATGTTCCATTATAAAAGAAACTTGGCACTAATCGGGATCATTTGCAATGGATGAGTAATTTTCTGTGTTGATGAATATTCGTCTTGTTGTGTGTACACCAGGGTTTCATGAACCTTTCATTATCATTTTAATTTCAGGTACAACCGGTGGCCGAATTAAGCGAACTCAGTAGAAGATCCGGATACGATGGACGGGAAGTTGTGTTGGATGACGCAAACATTCGTGGCGGAACATTACGGCGCTCCGGAAGTCAGCGGTTTAATAAATCCGCAATAGTAAGTCCTACCTTTACAGAATTTGATACCAATTAGATATTTTGCAACGTTTCTAATTGGCACATTTATTTTGCTTCTTCCTGTAATCAAAAGTGATTTGTCATGTACTTGTAACATTTTCGAGCTACTCGTGAGCTGACTTTGATATAGTCGGGGACACGATATATAAAAAGACATTAAATTACTTTAGGGGGTTTAAACTTTATCACTTTAGGATTGGCATTTAAAAAGCAGAAATTATATATTAAATCCGCAGGTAGAAAATTCGTGTATACATAATATATTTTATAAAAACTATAAAATAGTTTAACATATGTAAGCTAAAATTATATATAAAATCCACAAGTAAAGCATTCCTGTATAAATAGTGTTGCTATAGTCGGAGACAATCTATTTTATATAGTCTTTAAAACACACTTTGTCACATTAGGATTATCAGGTAAATAACTATTTCTACTAAACTCATACTTAATATTGGATAGCAGAAATAATATATGTATAAATTTCGATAGGTGAACAATTGAGATATAAAGAATGGGACAATGGTGGACAGGATATTTTAAAAAGATTTTACAATACTTTCGGCGGTTTACACCTTAGCACATTAGGATTATCATGTAAACAGACGTTTTCTTTCTAAAGCCATACCTCTACTATGCGAAAGCAGAAATTATATATAAAATCCAGTAAGTAGACCAGTAGTGTACAAATCGTGTTGCTATACTTGGAGGTAATGTAGTTTTTAGAGTCTTTAAAATATTTTTTGCAGTTTATGTTTTATCTCATTAGGATTATTAGGCAAATAGCTATTTTTACTAAACTAATACCTAATATTAGATAGCAAAAATTATATATAAAACCCTGTAGATGAACAATCTGTTATAGAAAATGGTACGATATTCTGGAATAGGATATTTTAAAAAGACTTTAAAAGTACTATATGTTATTAATACACCTCATCGCATTAGGATTGCCAGGTGATCAGCTATTTATACTGAACTGATATCTAATATTTGAAAACAAAAATTATATATAATATTCAGTAAGAAAAATTTAATTATACAAATTGGCGCGATGTTTTATATTTTAAATTTTTTTAAAATACTAATTGAATATATTATTAATTCAAGGAGTTTACTCCTCATCGCGTTAGGGTGATCAGCCAAACAGCTATTTTTGCTAAACTGATACGTAATATTGGAAAGAAAAAAAATTATATATAAAATCCTGTAGATGAACAATTCAGTTATGGAAAATAGTACGATATTCTGGAATAGGATATTTCAAAAAGACTTTAAAAGTACTTTATATTATTAATTCAGAGGGCTTACACTTCACTGCAGATAAACAGCAATTTTTGCTAAACTGATACTTAAAATTGGATAGCCAGTCTGGTACGTCAACAATTCGATCGAAAATCGTACGATATTCGGGCACCAGATATTGTAAAAAGGCATTAAAATACTTTAGGAGTTTTACACCTCATCACGTTAGGTTTATCAGGTAAACAGCTATTTCAATTAAACTGTTACCTAATATTAGATAGCAAATATTATATATAAAATCCGGTAGGTCAACAATTCAGATATATAAAATTGTACGATATTCAGGCACAGAATATTTTAAAAGGACATTAAATTATTTTAGGAGGTGCACGCCTTATCACGTTAAGGTTATCAGGTAAATAGCTATTTTTACTGAAATGATACCCAATATTAGACAGTAAAAATTATATATAAAATCCGGTAAGTCAACAATTCAGATATAGAAAATTGTACGATATTCGGGCAATGGGTGTTTTAAAAGGTCATTAAAATACTTGAGGAGTTGTACACCTCATCACGTTAGAGTTATCAGATAAACAGCTATTTTTAATAAACTGATACCTAATATTAGATAGCAAAACTTATATATAAAATCCGGTAGGTCAACAATTCAGATATATAACATTGTACGATATTCGGGCACTGGATATTTTAAAAGGACATTAAAATACTGTAGGAGTTTTACACCTCATCACATTAGAGCTCTCACGTAAACAGCTATTTTTACTAAACTGATACCCAATATTAGATAGGTAACAAAAATCTATATTTAAATTCCTGTAGATGAACAATTCAGCTATAGAAAATAGTACGATATTCTGGAATAGGATGTTTCAAAAAGACCTTGAAAAGTACTTAGAGTTATCAGGTTAACAGCTATTTTTGCTAAACTGATACCTAAAATTTGATAGCAAAAATTATATATAAAATCTGGTAAGTCAACAATTTAGATATATAAAATTGTATAGATATTCGGGAACAGGACATTTTAATAAGACATTAAAATACTTTAGGAGGTTTACACCTTATCACCTTAGAATTATCACTAATTATTATTAACCTGATACCTAATATCGGTAAGCAAAATTATATATGTATAAAATCCGGTAGGTCAAAATTCAGTTATAGAAAATTGTACTATATTCGGAAATAGGAGATTTGAACTAAAATCCTGTTAGGTAAAAGTAATGTAAATCTGATTGTGAAGATTTATATTTAATTTGCGTATACAGGGTATCTGAAGCTTTCCTCCCCAAGAAAATATAGTTAGTATTAATTAAAATAACTCGTTTATAAATAAGACGATGATGTGTACCAGGTGGTGGTAAAATAAATAAGGCAGTTTTTATACAGCATTAGGTTAAAAATTGCTAACGCTATCGTCCCGTTATCTATATAATAAGGGGTAATATATGGGTTGTGACTAGGCAACCGAATCGATACGGTTAGCTTATTTAAACTGTACTATTAGATATACAAAGTGATTTTCTAAAAGTCAATTGCAGCAAGCTAGAAAAAAAGCTATTCCGTCTGCAGTCAGCTGTAATGAGCTTTGAATGACATTTACCTGTATGTCAAACTGTGTGACAGTTCAGGTAGTTAAAAATTTTGGCCCAACAAAATGTGAAAATGA
>JABXWE010030818.1:0-16690 GCA_014611495.1 Limonius californicus
GATCCACAGAGTAGTTGACGTTATAAACACCACGTTCGAAGAAAAGAGTTACTGTTCAGCCGCCTTCCTTGATGTCAGCCAGGCCTTTGATAAGGTCTGGCATGAAGGCCTACTCTACAAATTAAAACGAATGCTACCTCATACCTTTTATATGATCTTAAAATCATACCTAGAGGAAAGGTTCTTCCAAGCAAAATTTAACCAGGAGATCACCTCCTTGTACACCATCAAAGCAGGAGTGCCCCAAGGCAGTGTCCTGGGTCCAGTTCTCTATTTAATATTTACTGCTGACCTACCCACAAGTGACATCACAACTACGGCTACCTTTGCCGACGATACGGCCATCACAGCAAAAAACCCTAATCCAGTTGAAGCAGCCCGCCTGCTTCAGAAACACTTAGATGAGATACAGTGTTGGACAGACAAATGGCGAATAAAGCTCAATCAAAGCAAGTCAGTACACATCACATTTACAAAATGCCGTGGACACTCCCCCCAAGTCTACATCATGGGACAACCTCTAACACAGCAAGACAATGTCAAATACCTAGGTATGCATTTAGATAAAGGCCTCACATGGCGCACGCATATCCTAAAAAAGCGCTATCAACTGGGCGCTAAACTCCGCGAATACTATTGGTTAATAGGAAGGAAATCAAAGTTATCCCTGCAAAACAAACTGCTAACCTACAAGATGGCCCTAAAACCGATTTGGACCTACGGGATTCAACTGTGGGGAACCGCCTCCACATCGAATATAGAAATCCTTGAAAGATTCCACTCCAAGGCCCTGCGAATCATAGTCAACGCACCATATTTCATACCAAACAAGACAAGGATATTCTCGACGACCTCAATGTACTCTCAGTTAAGGAAGAGTTAGTGAAGTGTAGTGCCAAATATGTGAAACGATTAGACGTGCATCCCAACCCGTTAGCCATAAACCTATTAGACAATAGTGATTACCAGTACAGACTCAAAAGAAACACGCCATTAGACTTACATATAGATTTTTAAAATAAATTAAAATAGCTCTAATCATATCCACCTTCCAATAAGCTACGGAGTAGGTGTCACAGGTCACCTGCTCTCATGCCAAATAGTTCATACAACTGATTTGCTTAATGTCATATGTATACAATGATAGATTGCAAATAAATCCCTCAAAAAAAAAAATTCTGATAATTTCGGAGTCATTGTAAATAAACTTGTTTATTTGTATGAACTTATTTATATTTTGGGATAGATAAGAACTACGTTGTAATTGTACAGAGTGTTACAACTACTTTACAGTCATAATTCTTTAGATTGTTAATTTGTACAAGTATTAGCGTACATAATCACGGGAATTTCACTGTATATACAGCGTGAGTCAACAGGAGCGGTAATATTGCGTTTTGTTCGGGTTTCACAGCGAATTTTTGTATTCCCTTATCTATGCTGTACTCCTCGAAAGGCCTTTCGCGAATAGAGTGTAGGACGCGGTTTGAGGGCGCTTGTTTGGGTAGTGAAACGCAGTATTTTTAATGTAGCTCAGTCAGGTATTTTTGGGCTGTATTGAGTGATTGCACTGTTAGTTGTGTACCGATACAGGTTACTATTATAATTTTATATATTATTGTTGCAAACTGGGGTTTATATATACATATTAAACCATTATTTTTTGCTGATATTAAATATTGTTGCTGCAATTGTGTTTGTTATTTACTGTTACCCATCATCGTTTCTGTAGTAACGAATTAAGTAAGTAATACACTGTGGGTACGGCTAACCAATCGACATCTGCGTTAATGGTAGTGTATTTTATTATTAGCCGTTGGCGCCCTTTCTTTTCCAGGTAATTAACATAAAGTTAATTAAAATATTTATTCGAGATAAGCAGCGAACCGCCCATCTTCGATTGAGGTTCCGGGAGGCAATCATTAACTCATTATTTACTTACTTAGTTGGAAATTATCAGCAGGCGTCACAAATTGTACTCATATTTTCCAAAATAACTCAATTCGCCGATATTCAGAGTATTACATACAAGACATGAAGCTCTAACTTCATGATGTAGTTAGGAATAATTAGGAATGGTAATACCACAGGGGATTTCAAAATTACACCGATTTTCCCCAGAATATATTCTAATCCACTACAGCGATACTGCTGGTGATACGTACGTAAAAGAGACGACTCTATAGCTGATTGGGGCTATAAATTCAATTTTAGATACTGCACCACACTCTGAAATGTATGAACAATATTTGTAGGAATTCCGTTTGAATGAAGTTTGTACTACTTAGGGGGACTGCTCAAAACGCCGAATCGATATTTCAGTCAAAATGCCGACTCCCATTCCGCCGACTATGTCCAAAACGCCGAATGGTGTTGATGACCAAAATGCCGACTCGTGTCCAAAAAGCCGAACAGCGCTAAACGACGTCACATCGTTCGTTACTTGGTGACGGAGCCGAATACAAATCCAAATTTGTATTTCACCCAAAACGCCGACTGCACATCGATTCGGCGTTTTGGTCATTCGGCAAAATGTCCACGAACGCACTTATGAGCCATGTCCAAAACGCCACTACAACCCAACTCGGAGTGTTGGTCAGCGGGCCACCATCAATGAGAAAAATTTAAACAAAACCATTAAAGCAGTATAACGATTTCTTCAAATTGCTGGATATTACCGAGAACTTTTTACCTCTTGCAGTTTTTTTAATAACTGCATTCGTTTATGAGTAATTCGAATGGAAGTAAATGCATGTAAATAGTCATTAGTACTATTGAATACGGCAATTTTGTAACTTGTAATCAACTTCAACGCCATTTACACATTTGAGTTTTCAAACTAAACAATAATACCAGTAATTACATCAAACCGATCATTCAAATAAACAGTGCTGGAATCGTTAAATGTGCACTTAAAAATAAGTTTCTTACCCCCTAGATCTGGGAATTTTTGTAAATCCAGTGCTGTTACCTATCTTAAGCCGTATTTGGGAGTTTCCATATATAATATAAAAAAATTTAAAAAATATCAACAAGAAATTAAAATTATCAATCTTGGACCTAATACGCTCTAGATACAGATACACGATCTACTTTTATAAATTAATCTAGATACAGATACTAGATACTAAAATAGTATCTTGATCCAGAATCTAGATACATCTATCTATAAATACTACCCGACACTGACTACAACGGTAAAAACACCCTTCCTGTTCTTTTGATCTTTTATTGTTTAATAAAAAAGATACCGCCTAATAGGATCTAGATACAGATACAAGATCCACATTTATAAATTAATCTAGATACAGATACTAGATACTAAAATAGTATCTTGATCCAGAATCTAGATACATCTATCTGTAAATACTACCCGACACTGACTGCAACGGTAAAAACACCCTTTCTGTTCTTTTGGCCACGATTGTACATGTTTCATAAATAAATATTAAGTAGGTAAAATTATGCTAATTTTTGTCTAATTTTAATAAATCAGGAGAGGTTTTGGACATAGCGGACGCTACTTTTGTTTGGTGTTTTTGCTTAAGATGAGCGTCGAAGATTGTCACAATTATTTAATTACCTACTAAATACTATACTCAATAATAGGAGTATAAAAGTTTTCATCAAAGTAACAACAAAGTTAGAGGCGGTTGTAAAATTTTTCAGAAATCGAATTAATTGGTGGAAAAAACAGTACTTTTAAGAATAATAATTGTTTATTAGTACCAATGTACTTACTTACACCCTGTTAATCAGTGAAAGGGGGGTTAGGTACTTATAATTAGTATGTGTAAACAATTAATACTACCTCTTAAGCAATTGTTGATCCCTATGAACTCTCAGTTTTAAAGTATTCTTTGCCAAGTGAATTCAGAAGTTAAATATTTCTATTTGTCTGCATAAACCATTAGTTGCTACTTTTGTGAAGTTTTTGGATTTGAACAATTGCGTTTTTTCAAACTACCCTTAAAAAATCGTGCTTCCATGTACTACACTTGCACTGCAAGCCAAGGATTCATCGTTAGAATCAATAAAACAAAAACGGAAAGCATTTTTTGGTAGGTGTTGAAAGGGTTGTTCTGTTAGGGCGTCTGGAGATGGAGTTGCATTTACCTACAAAAATTGGCGAAGGGCACAACTATCTTCAAGATGTAGAAAAAGGGAAGGCATTGTTATTCAAACATTCTACGGTGGTATGTCATTTTTGAAAGTTTAACAAGTTTCACAAATGACACTAATGACGTTGGTACATACTTTATTTAATTTTGGAATTACGATATATGATCACCGGCGCCGGTAGCTCGGATATGTTGGCCGTAATGGGCCAAATGTGTCCTAAGTGCATAGAGATGCTTGGAAAACCGCGTCTTAGATCTCGCTCTTTCAAGCCATCAGCCATGCCTTTCACGCAGCTGTTCCGGGTTCGAATCCGGATGCCGAGGTCGGTGGTTTTTTGCTGAGCGATAAAAAAAACCGTAAAACGGCCCTTCTTCTCGGATAGGAAGTAAAATCGTAGGCCCCGTGTCCAAGTGTCCAAGTCACGCCGACTCGGTTTGTGGTCGACGTTTTGGACGAAGCTCATAGGTACGTTCGTGGACATTTTACCGAATGGCCAAACCGCCGAATCGATGTGTAGTCGGCGTGTTGGATGAAATACAAATTTAGATAGGTATTCGGCTCCGACGCCAAGTACGCGGACGATGTGACGTCGTTTAGCACCGTTCGGCGTTTTGGACACAAGTCGGCGTTTTGGTCATCAACATTCGGCGTTTTGGGCGAAATATCGATTCGGCATTTTCGGCCCTCGGCGTTTTGTCCTGGACCCCTACTTAGTTACTCCATTATTATTTCCTCTAGGATTTCACTCCTGTGGATAATGTTCAATTGTATTTCATTTTTATATTTTTCTTTAGAGTTGAATTCGTGTCAACGGAGGGAATACGAGGGACTACATGGAAGTGAAGAGGAGGACAAAGCAGATAAATAAGGTAGGTCCCGCGGCGTTGGAAAGCATTCCCAGGACGCAGGGCTTCTCTATGTGAGTGTATAAAGCTCTTTTTGGGGAAAGGTTTGGTGATATTTGTCGACACCCCTAGAGAGCTGTGTTAGGAAGCGAACGTATTAAATTAAGAGATTTTTAGTAACTTATTTGACTTAGGGTCGCGTTTTTTTCTATTAATGTTTTTAAATACTTAAATACGCCGTCTGTAAGAAAATGAAAAGAGAATTTTCAAAAGATCCTTGTACCATCGTACATTGCTCACGAATGGATATTTTCGTTAATCCACGTTGTAACCTAGCACATCAGTTTCTAGAAAATTCAACAATGCTGTCTAAATCCTTACTGTTTTAGAAATAATCCTCTATATTTTTGCAAAGAAAAAAACAAAATTCTACTTCGTAGCCCTTGAAAGCACATTTTATTTTGTAAATAAATAATATACCTTTTTTACGAATCTAGAATTGGTTATTTTGCTACATACGCAGTACGCAGAATATTAGACAAGGGCCTGGCTACATCCTTTTTTAAAAACGAAAATGCAACACTTATTACCACAGGATTATAATGGAGGAGTTAGGTGCTGTGAATGGCTTAAATCGACATAAGGAAAATCCGAAATTTATTGGCAATATTTTGTGGACAGATAAAACGACATTTAGGCAGGATGGAGTTTAAAATACTCATAATAATCATGTGTGCGCAGATGAGAACCCTCACGCAACTCATGTTCGAAGTCATCCATATCGATACGGTGTTAAAGTTTGAGCAGGTACGGTAACAAGTTATCTAATTTGTCCTTTTATTCTGCCAAATTGTCTGAATACTGAAAATTACCTACATTTTGTAAATTAAAAGTTTCAGATGCTATTAGAGAATGTTCTACTGACAAAATATGTGTAACCAACAAAATGGTACTCCAGCTCATGGAAACATGGTGTGATAGTGACTTCAAAATCATTTTCCAAATCGGTGGATTGATCGTGGGAATGCTATAGCTTGGCCGCCAAAGTCACCTGATCTAACGTCATTAGATTTTTATTTATAGAGTTATCCGAAGGATTTGATGTATCTCACACCAGTGCACAATGTGAACAATTTAACAAACAGTATCAACTAAGCGACTGCCACTTGAAACAATCACATGCTCCAACATGTACAAAGTTCAATTGCAGTGAGATGTGCAGAATGTCACAATGTTGGGGATAGTCAATTTGAACAGTCCCATTAATTTACAGAAAATTTTTGAGTTCTGATTTGTTTCTGTCCGTTATTTTATTCTTTTTGTTCATAAGTAATTTGTGTTTAAGTACTGAAAAGGACTGATAACTTAATTATTTAACTGTGGATTAGACCTATTGGGGATACTACATAAAAACAAATGCACCGGTAACACAAGCTCATGGTGGTGTGGAAATTAATAGATTTGTGTTGGTAAAAGCGTCGACTAGCCTAAATAATAATAATTATGCACAAATAAATAATTTTTAATAGTTTTTCATAGTAACCGCAAAAATATTTTCCGTAGAGCACGCAACATGCGTATTAACAGTTGCTAAGTTTCCACTTCTTTTTGTGCTCCATGTGAAGAAATAAGTTTTCAAAAATAAATATTTTAGCTGTTTTATATTTAGTATGCACTGCTGAACAGCGCTACAAGGCATTTTATCGCGAGTTATTGAACACCCTGTATGAGCCTAAAAAGAACTGTTTTAATTGATTTATAAACAATTCAATATCAGTTTATACGCAGTTATACGATGCTTTGATTCATTCTCTATAAGAATTTAAAGTAGTTCATATGCATAGAATGGGGGTGCTATTTACTTAACCTAAGAGAGCGTTTAGCCTGTCCTCAAATATCAACGAAACCCAAGGAAAGGGTTTTTAAAAATGTATTTAAGTGATATTAATATTTTTTAATACGTTGTTACGCTATAAAAGTAGGTACTTTTTACATATTTTTAGAATATATGTATCTGATTTTTGCATACTAAAACGAGGGCATGGATCCAACATGCAGCACCGATGATATCAAACCAGGTGTAACTAGTGCTGCCTTCTTATTAAATACTTACATTCCTACATGCGTTGTCTGGCATGAAACCAAAATCAAGCAAGAATTATCTGACACCGAGTTGGAAACTGAAGGTAAATTTGCATTGTACATTACAGTAAACAGTAAACAGAGGTTAATTAATTAATTTTCAATTTTCATTATTATATAACACCGTATAGTTTGGAAGTCTATTTAGAATTGACTTCTGTTAGCACATTTACAATTGTCTTAACAAATCATATAATCATGTATATGTGTTACAGTGAAACATGAAGAGATTCATCCATGGAAATCACAATCGGAAGCTGCAGATTTAAAGCCTGATGTTAAATATGTTCAGGATTGGCCTATCAAACTGGAATCATTGCATGAAGAATTAGATATAAAATCTGAAAACGTTCGTATTGAAGATCATGCAATATTAGACCCTTTATCAGAATCGCAATTGAAGCAAGCCAAGCAACAAAGTGTTAAAACTCATATTGGTAAGAAGACAAACAAACGTCCTTTAGTTACACACAGTGTTAAAAGGAAAAAAAAATTAAAGAAGCACACGAAAATACATGGAGATAAAAAATCTTTACTTTGTACTGTATGTGATTATAAATGTGTATTAAGGTGTAACTTACAACAACATATGAGAACTCATACAGGAGAAAAACCATTCAAATGTAGTTTGTGTGATTATGAAAGTGCACGTAAGATTACCTTGCAACTGCATATGAGAACTCATACTGGGGAGAAACCATTCAGGTGCAATATGTGTGACTATGAATGTGCACGGAAGTTCAACTTGCAAGAACATATAAGAACTCATACAAGGGAGAAACCTTTCAAGTGTAATATTTGTGACTATGAAAGTGCACGGAAGATGAGATTGCAAGAACATATGAGAACACATACTGGGGACAAACCTTTTATGTGTAACATTTGTGACTATAGGAGTGCACGTAAGATTACTTTACAACTGCATATGAGAACTCATACAGGCGAGAAACCATTCAGCTGCAGTATGTGTAACTATACAAGTGCACGGAAGTTTAATTTACAAGAACATATGCGAACTCATACTGGGGAGAAACCATTTAAGTGTAATATATGTGACTACGGAACTACACGGAAGAATATCTTACAAGAACATATAAGAACTCATGCGGGAGAGAAACCTTTCATGTGCAATATGTGTAACTATGCAAGTGCACGGCGGTTTAACTTGCAACAACATATGAAGATTCATACGGGAGAGAAACCATTCAAATGTAATTTGTGTGACTATGAAAGCGCACATAAGAATAATTTGCAACAGCATATGAAAACTCATACAGTAAAAAAAGAAATTTTGTGAGTACAATATTTATAATTGTAGATATGCAGTGAGGTGTAAGCTTAAAAGATAGTACATACAATCTTATTAATATGTGTAAAAGGTATTGAAATGCTAGATCTTTAATTTGCATGTGGTTCTTTTGAAAATGTGTGACTTTGCAGTAATTGTAAGATTTTCTTTATGTACTTCTGCTAATATTTACAAATTTATTGTAATTTATTAAAATGGCTTTATAAAGAACTACTAGAATTGTTTCTGCAGTGAATTGAAATTTCATTAAGATGTTCTTTTATTTCTGATGTCTATCACAGCTTGCTGATTGAATTTTTAAACCTCTGATGCCAATCTAACCATTGTGTACTTTGTACTTTGGGCTGCATTATATAGATACCTATTTCACTTGATAAAATACTATCCATTTGGAAGTGTAAGTCATGGAAATGTATTTTATTTCCATAGGATTATTAAAATTAATTTTAAATTAAATATCTTCTGCTAGGATATTCTTATAATACTACAAATTAAATTTCTAGCAGTTTGTTAGGCAAGACTTATTTAGGAAAAAATATTGTAATACTTTTGTACTTACATATGCTTTGACTGAATTCTTTTTAATTTTGTTAACATGGTGATAATTACTGTTGGCTAAATATAAGTCTGTTCTTTATTATAACCAGTAAAGCACTTTTTTGTTTTCATTTTGACAGCTGATATGAAGCTGAAAAATTAAAAAATCATGTCACTTTTTTTAATAAGTAACGAGATTCACTGTCCTCAAATCAGTAAACTAATATTCCAGTATCAATTATCCAATGATATAGAAAGGTGTGTAAACTATCTGAATAATTGAATGTTTAAGAAGGTTCAAAGAAACGGTAATAATTTTAGAACTCCTACTGTGTTGGAATTGCCTGATAAATCTGTCTTAAGGTATGTAGCTGTTAGTTTTTGTTCTATTTCTAAAACAACAACAATATTTAGTAGCAATGAAGAGTTCTTTGCAGCAGCTGGATAGATGTAACCCAGATATTGCTAAAGGAGCTTTTTACGATTACAGAAGAATTGTAGGTATGACCCCCCTCCCAGGACCCGCCCCTACTCCTACTTTTGAAAGTCACATGACTTAAGGAAGCTGTTAAGTTCGTTTGAGTTTTGCCGCTTAACCTTTGAAAGTTCTCATCTGTTCCGTTTCACGTACTTGGGTAAGTCTGGATTTGGCAACAAACGCCAGTTCTTGGAACTCTTCGCTTGCAGATGCGCCGGAAGGCACACGTGCAAGAAGATTGTTCTAGAACACCCCAATTGTGCTTCTCGCTACTCCTTACCGAAGAGAATACTAAGGTAAAACCTGCCAATGTACTATAGAGTGTTTGTTTTTTCCTGTTTATCAGTGTTCCGTTAAAGACTAAGAAATAGAACGGTTTAATTAAGCCGAAGGCCTTTTCCACCTTTCCTGTTGCCGGTCGACGAAAACGCTCGTCTTTAAAAATAAAGTTGTCCTTTTAAAAGTAAGTACAGCAGGTTTTTGGCTTACTGAAAAAATACATGTAAATTTTTATTATTTAAAGGAAACTGAAATTAAGGTTTCAAAAACAAAAGAAAAACATTTCTATAATAAATCTTACATTCTGAAATATAACAAAACTATTGACTGTGGCATAACTTGAAGGACTCCTTTGGATGTAACGCAACTTGACACTTTTCGCATCTAAACTGCATGTTCTTATGACATTGTCCAAATCAACTTTGTTTAGCTTAGTAAATAGCCAAATGGTCAATTCGGTCATATCTAGAAAATTCATGTGCCAAACTGGAAGCTTTGGCAACCCTCTCCTCGTGGACTTCTTTTCTCTCTTCAACGATGTATAACAACTTATGTCTGAATACAAATTAATACAAAATATTAATTGTTTTAATTCTAAATCAATCAGGCTGGAATAACAATGGATAATAATAAAACAAAATTTATTTATAACAGTGAACTGTAATACAAACTCAACTACAAAAACAATAATCAACAATTTTAAATTATTCAAATAATCCACCATTGTTTGCAATGCAAAGTTGGCACCGTTTCTGAACACTTTACGCATAGTATTGCCATGAATACTGTGAAATGCCTCGAGTACTGCCTCCTGTAATTCTTCAACGTTGTTGTATGTAGGACCATAGAATTAATTTTTAACAGTACCCCATAAAAAGGTATCACAAGGAGCCAAATCAGCGGATTTTGCAGGCCAACGTACCGTTCCATTAGTTGCAATTACCCTCTCATTAAATCGCTCATTTAAATATTCCATAATGGCACGAGTATTATGCGAAGGACACCCAACCTGTTGAAATCAGATCTGTCTAGTAGTTTCTATTGGCAACTCTTCTATTAAATCTTCGATTTCCTCTTGTAAAAGAGAGAGATACCTTTGTCCCATTAAACTAATAATGGGGCCTATTAATCTATTGTTTATTATGCCACACCAAACATTGAAACCGAATCTAACTTGGTTTCGAACTGGAAGAGTCAGCTGTAAGTTAGTTTGGGAGTAGTAATGCTTATTATGTCTATTAAACATTCCACAATTGGTAAACGTAGTTTCATAGTTCCTTTTATTTTATAGCACTTTGTATTTTGATAAACCTTATTTTTTCTTACTGGCTGTAGCGGGCTACATGAGGAACGTACTTCCTCGTTGATGGTTCTAAAGCAACTAACTTGTTTTTAACGAAAGATTTTTATAAAAATTTTTCCGTTGCTGTGATACAGAATACAACTTTCAAATTTTTATGTCAACCCTGAGGGGTTCCACCAATGAAATCGCAGCTCTAAGTTAAATAAAATAATTACCAATTTCTATAAACTACGATAAATTTATTATAATAAAAGTTACATGAAAAAGGAAAACACCAAAACGTTCCTTGCAAATTTTCTTAAATATTGATACCTCACATGACCTATTTCTAATAAAGCATAAGAAAGTTTACAATTAAAATTTTTCAATTAATTAAATAAAGTATTATAAACACATTCGAAGTTAATAAAATTTAACACAACCCTTGCTTACATACATAAGAACATTATTTCCAACATAGTTTTCTCTAAAGAAACGTATTAAATTCAAAAATTAACATTATTATATGTAGTTGTCAAACCAGTATGTTTTGTCACGCCTTTAATCTTTACTACAAAATTAGCTGAATTGCAAAAAAAACACTTCGCAACTACGCCACTGCTTAGGCAGAAAATTACAAAGTTGACAAAAGTTAGTATCCCGGAAACCCTATCGAAGAAGGAATAGGTTCCAACAATTAACTTATAATTTACTAATTTCGTCCGAGATGGTAACTGGGAAATCGGACCCAAAGATAGATAATTACCTACCTTTATATCTCCTATCTGTGCTTTAGGTAGACTTAGTTCTAGATATTTCGTCGTAAAATAAAAGACAAGCTGCAACCAAAATCTCATTTAATTAAATTAAGACACAAATCCCCAAGGTATAATTCTGCAAAATAAATAAGATTGCAAATAGCAGTCCCAATCTTACGTTCAGGTAATAACATAAACAAATTATCTGGGCGAGAATCAAACAAAGTCAGGAGAATTATTGCGCTCCCTAGAGTAAACTTATATTAACAGAATTTTAGCGCATAATACGAAAAAGGAGGCCTCCGCAGTTCCTGGAAATGCGTAATCGTAAACCGACAAGAAAAACCTTACTGCAATCAAAACCCTGAAAACGCAATATAATCCAACTTTTGGAGCACCCTATATATAATGTACGTAAAATTGTTCTCCCACTAAATTTGATAATATAATATTAATTAACGTCTAGAAATTCCCTCAATTATACCCCCATGATTACAATCCCTTAACATAATCAATTAATTATTCTGACTCGCAAATAATGCAATTATATATAACGGACACGTAGTAACAGATTACAGTGAAATAATATTAAAATCACTTCCCTTGTTGCAGTGGAAACGACTATCTCTGCGGCCAGACTCCAAAAATTCTTATCACTGAGGCCAAGCGCATCTGGTCGATCTTGTAAAACTTTCCCAAGGTACTCGTCTATGTATGCGTATTTAGTTGACCTTATTCACGGGAATTCCACCGAGCGATTTTTGCCTAAATTAATACATCATAAATTAATATTAAAATTCGGGGAAGACTTATGACTGAACAAATCTTTCTATAATTAACTAACTCACCAGTTGATGGAAACTGGCCTACAAAAGATTATCTTCTTGACCGGAAAAATCTCTAGATCGGAAAATTAATTCCTGGAGATTTTCCTCTCCTCCAACTAAGGAAAATGTGCTCCTGCGTGTAGCGACTCTAAATCGGAAAATGAATTCCAAATCGTCAAACGATTCACTAATAATAGATCACTAGTCACGAATTTACATCCGGTAAGACGACAATACTCAACTGTGCTATTTACGGAAACCGTCTTTTAGAATTTCCCTCCCCCCAACTTTTGAAATTCAAATACCAACTGCGCCGCTTTGACCGAAGCGAACTTCGAAATATTAACAAGTCCTATAAGCATGTGAATAACTAAATATGTATTATGGGTTGCCTTCTATTAGGCGCGGAAATCGTTAGAAATCCCCCCCCCCACCAGATATTTCGAAGACCACCACTTCAGTCAAGGCGAAAAATGAAAGATAGTAAACCGGAAGTGACGTGGTTAACCTGAATTTAAGCAACTCACGTTGCGTACAATAAAAAAACTAAAATGTGTAAGGGTGAAGGACAATAAGGTGTTTCCTTCGTCAATCCCAAAACACATCCGACGCCCAACCCACATAATGAAAATAAACCCAACCACAACAAAAATATAAATAAACCCCAAAAAAATATCTAGTCGTCATCCGAAGAAGGTTCATGGTGCGCCTTGAGATCCTTAAAGGGTCCAACATACTTCGGAGCTAACTTGGCCGATAACAATTTATTCCTGTGCCAAACTATTTGACCCGGAAAATAACTAACATCCCTGCGGCGCAGATTATAAGCCTTTTTACTTTTTTCGTAAGTTTTTAACAGTCTGGTGTGTATATCTTTGTAAAGGTTCCGAAACTCTCTAGATCGAATTTGAATTTTGGCCACATCACGCATGATCACAACATTCTCGTTTTTTTCTGACCCCTCGTTGTTTCCTAGAAAATTTCCCCCATCGTGTATAATTTCTCGACCAAAATTTATAAAATACGGTGACAATCCTGTCGATTCATGTTTCGCAGTACGCAAAGCACAAGCAACCTTTGACAAATGTTTATCCCAGTCACGTTGATTATCAGAAAGATAAGATGAGATTGCGTATTCAAAACCCTATTGACCCTTTCTGTGGGATTTGCCTGTGGATGGTATAACGCAGTAAACTTAATTTGAACCTCATAAGTATCAGTCAGATTTCTAAATGCTTTGCTGCGGAATTGCACCCCATTATCTACTACAATATATTTTGATACCCCAAACAATAAAAATACATCCTCCTCCAAATGTCTAATTATGGCAGGATTAGTTGCAGAATGTAAGGGAAAAACTAACGGAAATTTACTAAAATAATCGGCGACTACCAAAATATACGAATAACCACGCTTTGAGCGAGGCAAGGAACCAACTAAATCTGCTGAAATTAATTCCCAAGGTCTAGTAATATGTGGTCTGCCAACCATAAGTCCTGCTGGTTTCTTTTGTTCTTTGTGGCTGATGCAAACGGAACATGAACGAATATACTTAGCCACACTATAACGTAATTTTGGCCAATAATAACGCTGAGCGATGCGAGCAACTGTTTTTGCGACCCCTAAATGAGCTGCTGTGGGAACATCATGATTTTGGCGAATAATTTATTTACGTTGACTGGTGGGTAGAACTAATTTCCACGATCTACTGTTTTCATCTAACCCAGGATAAAAATTGTCCACCCTCTTATACAATTTATCTCCTTCAACCCTCCAATCAGTATACCGTTTTGGATTACCAACAACTAATTTACACATGTAACAATACCACTTATCTTTATTGGAAAAATCAATATCTACAATATCCAACACCGGTACTGATCTCGACAGAGCATCAGGGACTACATTATCTTTACCCTTTCGATGAACTACCTCAAAACTATATTGCTGCAATCTAACTGCCCACCGAGTCAATCTACCACTAGGATTCTTTAAATTATTAATCCACACCAACGAATAATGATCTGCGATTACCTTAAAATGTGACCCCTCAACATACGGTCTAAATTTTTCTACTGCCCACAATACTGCTAGACATTTTAATTCGGTCGTAGTGTAGTGTCGTTCAGCTTTACTGATGGCTTTACTAATGTAACTGATTACTTTATCCCCTTCAGGATATTTCTGGCTCAAAACAGCACCTAACCCAAACTCGAAGCGTCGGTTTTTATTACAAAGGGTTTGCCAAAAACCTGGGCACATCAAGACTGGCGCAGAAACTAAAAATTCCTTGATTGTTTTCAAGGCGAGTTCACATTCATCCGACCACACAAAGTTCACCTTCTTCCTTAAGAGGTTCGCTAACGGAGCAGTGATTGCTGAGGAATTCGGTACAAATCTACGATACCAAGACGCCATCCCCAAAATCCTACGTACCTCAGTAATATTCGATGGAGTAGCAATATTCAAGATAGCTTTTACTTTATCTGGGTCTACATGTAAGCCATTTTTCCCCGCGATATCCTAAGTATCTAAGTTCAGGTTGAACGAATTTACATTTTTCCAGACTAAGGGAAAGACCAGCCGCTTTGATGCGATCAAAAACTGTTTCCAAAACGTTTAAGTGCTTCTCAAAAGTGTCAGTAACAATAATAACGCCATTCAAATATGCTAAACATAAGGTTGAAGCTCTGGACCCAAAACGTTATCAATAAATCTCTGCCATGTGGCAGGAGCACTGTGAAGGCCAAATGGAAGACGATTAAAGTGATTAAGGCCTCTATTAGGCACTACAAAAGCTGTATATTTTTTTGAATCTTGTTACGGTCCAATCGAGCTTTTTCGACGATTCGTAACAAAAAGGGCCTACAGTTTAGCTCAAAATAAGTCAAAATAAGTGGGCGCCACCTTCCAAATCCAGCTGATTGTGTAGGTCCTCGTGGAAGGCCGAGAAGCCGACAGCTTACGGGAATGGAACCTACCTTTAATTGTGCCTTCACCTGTATATTTAAAGCTTGCAAAATCCTTACACAACAAGTACAAAAAACACAATAAGACACAGTAAACTTTAAAACACATATAATGATATGAATATTGGTTAAAATATGAAGTTTAACACCAAAAATTCGTATTACAGAATTTTAATTCTTGAACGCTCACAGAACAAAACTCGCCGCCGTTGACACACAACATTTATGCTAAAATGATTCTGTGTGGTCAAAGGCGTAAAGTTTTCAGGAAAATACAATGTATAACACAAAATTTCTCTCGTACTTTATACTTCGAACAAATACAGTCCGCAACTGAAGGTCGCTTCCTGTTTCTGTTATGTCCGCTCTTGTAGCGTTTTCCTAGTCGAGCGTAGAGGTAATTCAATTATACATAAAAGTTCACAAGGTATGTTGTTTATTAAACAGAATACAGGTTATCCGTTGATTTGCGCCATACACACAGTTCCGTTACAATCCTCGAAACTGACAGGCGTGCACACTCGTGCCAACTTGAAACTAGTAACAACACTAATACCATTACCAACATTACATATATGACACGCCCCTTCTTAAAAAGAAAAAATGAAAGGTTAGTCAACGCATTTAAACAATTAGGTTTGAGTAAAAATTAAAACAGCATTCTTAATTTTAAACAGAAAACATCATATCGTGTTTTACAAATTTAATCTAGATGGACACTTCACGATTCTACCACTTCTTGTTACGGTACGCGATGTATCATTAGGCACTCTACAACTCGCGTCACTAATAACTTTTTCTCTAGAACTAATTGATTTATTTTGATCTTCTTTTGTCGATTCTTGATGTTTAGTATAATCTTCGTTTGCCGATTCTTGATTAGACGCTTCAGGAGTAGGTTCTCGTTGAGACTCACGAAGAGGTTTAATTAACTTCCGATTTCTTCTGTACACGGCGTCATCAACTTCGACTAGATAATCATTAGGTCCAGATTTTTGGATTATGGTTCCTGGTTTCCAAGTCCTAACATCTTTCTGTAATAATATTGGTTGTTTAGGATTTAATTTTGTCAATTCCTTTGAACCTCTGTCAAATATGATTTTTGTTTGGCTTGTTTGCATTTTAATTTTTCTTTTATTTTC
>JABXWE010030821.1:0-17352 GCA_014611495.1 Limonius californicus
ACTACATCAGCAAAATCAAATTATTTGAAAAAACACTTGTGGAATTTAACCCCACATTATGATTATTTATCAAGTTTACAATATGGAATCAAAAATGAACCCTTAGCAAGAAATAAATATATGGCTGGTTATTTAAGTAATGGCGAAAGCGTAGTAGAAGTAGGTCTGTGTGTTAACAAACTTTACCCACATTTAGCTTGCAGTGTAGATGGAGTTGTCATGAAAAATGATAAAATTCAAAGAATTATTGAAATTAAATGTCCATTTAATCTTCGTAATGCAGACCCAAATCATTTTTCTACAGTTTTGACACCCCAACAAAAAGGTTCTTTTGCTTAGAAGAAGAAAGTGGTATCATAAAATTAAAATCTTATCATCCTTACGTTTACCAGGTGGCTACTTCAATGTTAATATTTAATGTGCCCGTATGTGACTTTGTGGTATGGTCAAAAGTGAATACGGTCAAAAGTGAATACGTTAGTGTTTAAAGTTAAATTGGCTGATATAGATGCGCATGTGATCGAAGACATTCTAGTGAATTTAAAGCATAGATACTATAATATGTATATTCCAGAACTGTTTCTAATGAAACTACCACGAAACCTACCAGTGTATGAACTAACCGGTGTAAATTCAGTATAACATTTTGTATGTTCTTGGTACCTTTATCAGGACTCTCACCAACTTTTTACTAATTTGTGTTATGATTGTATGACAGACATTTTCACCTTAATTTTATGTCATAATAAATTTAATCATTATTATGTACAACAGTAATAAAATAACAATGAAACTTAGGTATAAGTTCATTAACACACAAATAAATGATTTTCTTATTTAAATGGATAGCAAAATAAACTCGCAATAAACCAAACTAAGTAAAATAATATACTTTTTTCTACTTTGCGTACGAACATAACCGATTATTATAATTAGCAAACTTAAACAACATTTTCTTGTGAAGTAATTTATTTTCATCATGATACTATTAATAGTAACTAGCAGGCTATAAACTATAAGTTAATGTAGATACTTTATCATTCAGTAATTTTTAAAAAATATACAAATATTGGAACAATTAACAATCTGTATGTATAATTAATTTATTCACATATTAATAAAATACTTATGTAACTAACGGCTTTTCAAAATTTGCAAGAAAACAAATTATACTAAAAATGTTCGATATTAGTGGCAAATCGATACACGAATTGGTTTTGCTAAAAATTCAAAATTTTTTATTCTTTGAATAGCACGTTCAACGTGAATTCGTCGCTTAGCAATTTTTTTGGTTAATAATTCTTCTTCGGCTGTTAATCGAGATCTACCCGCAAGAAATGGTGGTATGATTAATGGTAAAGCCCCTGTCAACCATTAATACATCACCTTTTTTAAAAAAATTTGAATATCGCATGATTTAAACAGTGCATTGTCTGAGATACATCCTTCATAACCCTCACTATTATAAATTACAGCACCTTTTGTTGAAACACCTACTAGAAATTTTACCGTGTTGTAATGTTTATTGAGTTTATGAGTATTGCCTTGTCTTTGAAAATTTCGTGACCTGCATTTTAATTTCTGTACTGTCCAACACGACTGTTATGTTGTCTTTGAATGTTCGGAAACAGGAAGGCATTTCATTCCTTGGCATATTGCGAGATCCTTTGAATAGGTCACTTCTTAAACAACAACACTGTAAATATAAAAACTGCACCAATGTGTGAAAAATGATTGAAACATAGGCTACACTAATTTTATAAAAAATTGATAATTCTTTTAACGTGTATCCTCTTTTCATCCGTATTAAAGTTAAACACAGTTTGTCTTTATCACTAAGTAGTTTTATAGCTTTTAATTTCATAGGTGTTCCTTTTTTGGTAGTATACTTTAATTTTGGCATTACAGTTGGGTCCAAAAATGTAAATAATGCTTCAAACTGCGGCACCGTTAAACTGGTAAAATATTTAAAATACCTTTTTGTTGATAATGAGTCAAACAGTAAATTGTTATTTTGGTAAAGTGCATTGTCTTTGATGTTACGATTACCAGCAAATAAATTTCGAGGAACTGTTTGTGTAGTCTGATTCACACTAGTTTTTGCTTTTAAAATCTTCACATAATTATGGTCGGTCGTCTGGTTACCCTGAACAGAATTTTCCAAATGAATTACGACGTCCTGGTCTTGAACACTGTCTCCACATTCTTGTTCTGCACCGATTTCAAAATTTTCTCGGACTTGGTGTGCTATTGGGTCACATTTTCCAACATCGAAATGGTTTTCACAAATATAGGTGTTTTTTGTGATATTCTCCATCGTCAGTTTTTTATTTCCACATAATTCTAACCACAACATACATTTGATTGGTTTTGTCTTGGGTTTTGGAAATGGATGGTACCGTAGATTTTTAAAACTTTTTGATTTGGTTGTACTTTTGTAATCCAAGTAGCTGCATTTAGGCATCTTGCTCTAAATATCTGAAAATAAAGAAGTACATGTAAACGTTATCATTCAACAATAAATTTGTAAAATACTTACATAAAATAATATAAACTGCGGCTTCCTAAAACAACTAAAACCACGTGCAAACTCAACCAAATACACAAAACAATAAACTAGAAACAAGGTTATGTTTTGTTTTATTACCAATTTAACAGTATAAAAATTCCTATATATTGTGACTTTCGTACTTTTATGTTGGCATTACCGGCTGACAAAGATAGCACTAGGGCAGAACTTTTCTCTCACTTGTTTCAAGGTCAAATTTACAGTGAAGTTATGACGCCTGAAAACAATTTCCTAAGGAAATTCCTGTAAATTAGATAAGTAATGCGTTGGTTAATGTCAGCCTCCCGGAACCTCAATCGAAGATGGGCGGTTCTCAACTAAAGTCGAATAAATAATGTAATTAACTCCTCGTCAATCACCTGGAAAGGGCGCCACCAGCTTGTAATAAAATACGCTAACATTAACTCAGATGTAGATTGGGTAAGCCGGACCCCAAGTTCTCCACTTACCTAATTAGTCGCTACAAATTTACACAGATAGGGTAGCAATAAATAATAAGACCAATTGCAACAACTATATTTTTAATGAGGCAAATAGAACACCAATTAAATTAATCCCCACGTAACCTTTACAAAGATTAGGTCAATATGTTCTTGAATCCTGTATGAGTACACAACAACTCGCTCAAGTCACTTAATATAGCAATTAAAAATTGAAGTAATCGAGCAATGTAAGAATACTGCGTTTCGCAAATAAAAATACAACGTTTGTGAAACAAATAAACACCCTAACCGCTGAAAGTACTTTCATCGATCATAAGCGCTCTAAAAATACACAATACCATCAATACAAATCCGAATAAACGCAATACTACGGCGCGGAATGACGTACCCTGTATATATTAAGTGAAATTTTACGTTATTATGTACGGTATACGTAACACACTAATGTACAGTTGTATTAAGCTAAACAAGTGATTCGCAAACACTTTAAACAATTTGGAATTAAATTATAAAAAGAAAGTAATGTAAATTAAACAATGAGTGATTTAAATCGACTCCGAAAATCAACGTAAAATTAAACAGAATTCACTTCCCTGCGGATCTAGATAGCACGGCGTTCTCTGGAATCTGGCGTGCCCGTTTGGACACGTGTTGCTGCTCGCCAGCTGAATGTACTAACCCAGAAAATGCTTCTTGCACGCAGATTCCGGAATTCAGAAAGTAACTAAACTTTGGCAAAATCTCGCCGCCCCCAACTTGTTGTCAATCGAAATTCCGATTGACGTTAATACAGACTGGAACGAACATTCAAATCGGTCATCAGACCCACATCGAAAATCTACTAACTACAACAGATTACGATGTCCACAAAGATTCCCTCAAAATATCGAGAAGAAACTCAAGTATCAAGTACTTTTGCGAAGAAATCTATTACGACGTTCAGTCAATCGTCACAGTCACAGGAAGATGGTTGCCGGAAAAAAATATAATATTGTCTACCAATCACTCAGGCGCAGTCTTCGAAAGTCAAGGGAGGACTGCGCAACTCGAACAAACATATGCGAAGAAAGAAAAATGGGTTGCAAACCAACCAGGCGCAAAAATACCGTTACGAAGTGCGCTATTCATGACGACAACTGAAATGGCAAGGCGTGAGCTACCAACCGACTACGCTAAGCTCCCCCTCTCTTCAGTGATTCGGGTACAATGGTGGTGCAAAATGTGGGAGCTCATTTTGCCGGACTGTGTACTGTGCATGTTAAAAACATCAGGTTCCGTTGGCGGACCCTGTACAAAGTGCCCTGACTGTTAACTTTGTAGTTGATTGCTCTAATTAGGCTAATTATACTTTGTTGCTCTGAAGCAACATTAGGGTAGAATGGGGTAATGGCGGTCAGTTAACGAAATTTGGACATAACAGTCAAAATATAAAACATATTTATTCTGATAGAAGAAAAATGAAACATAAAAGTTTCTCTAAGTTGTGAAATACAAAACGATCTGAAAATCTTAACATTTGAACTTTCCATGCAATAATAATAATATAAGAAACGTTTTTAATCATGTATGAAAAATCGGGGCTTTACTACTACTGCTTGTGATAATCTCCGAAGCATCCTCCGACGCAAAGCCCTGGGGCATCAGGACATGCTTCGCGGTGGTACAGGGTGACCACTAGGAGCATTTACATTTTTAAATAAACAAAACAACCATAAGTTTTCGAAAACAAAATTATTTGACTCATCTAACATGTTTGTAAGGATATGCCATTTATTTATGTAGCGAAGATTAAGTCTTGAAGGTGACGTCCTCTTCCCCGATGCAGTTTTCTACTCTATCCTAAAAGCTGCGCCACACTCGTCCCAGGATCTCCTCACCGATTAGTTCCATCTCTCTACGAATGGCCGCCTTCAAGTCATCCAAATTACGGGGTTTGTCACGATAAACTCTATCCTTCAGATACCCCACAAAAAAATCGCACATGTTAAGGTCTGGGGATCGAGGAGGCCAGGGCACATCTCCAAACCTGGAAATCACTCGACCTGGAAACAAGTTCCGCAACAGGTTCATTGAGACTCTGGCAGTGTGGGCGGTAGCTTCGTCTTGCTGAAACCATATGTTTTCTTGCAAGTTCAGTCTTTGTAGTTTTGGAAGAAAAATGTTGTGATCATTTCCGTGTACCGATTTGAGTTCACTGTGACCACTACCCCACACTCTTCGAAAAAGAACACTATAACATGCTTTCTCGAAATAGTACACCACACTGTCACACGAGGTGAAAAGAGGTCTTTAATGAAGCTGCCTCGGATTTCCCCTGTCCAGTACCTGCAATTTTGCTGATTAACAAATCCATTCAGGTGAAAGTGAGCCTCGCCACTCATGAAAATCACTGCATCGGGTTCATCATGAAGAAGAACTTGCATTTGTGCTGCGAAATCCTCCCGTTGGGCATAACGGCTTCTTGCAACTCCTGCACGCACACAATCTTATACGGATGAAACTTGAGGTGGGTTTTCAAAAATTTTCTTACCGATTCACGTCCCATACGTAATGCAATTGCGTGGCGACGAGCCGAACGTGGGGGACTGGTGATCACCGCCGCTCTCACTCTCTCGACATTTTCTTCTGATCGCACGCTTCGTGGAAGACCTGTGGATTTTTTTCTCATTATGTTGCCGGTGGTTCGCAATTTCTCAACCCATTTCATAACGGTTGGTCGAATAGGGACGGCTCCATGCCGGCCGAGATTGAAATGACGGCGAAACGCTCGTTGAGCCGCTACCACAGACTCGCCGTTTCTAACTTACGCGTCGTATGTAAAAACTCGCTGTTCGACTGTCCACTGTTCCATTGCTCATGAAATACTGAAATGGCCATCCCTTGCGAGGAGAATGACGACTACCCCACCCCTCTACGACTCTCACTCGCTTAGTACAGTGCCATAAAAAATGTAAATGCTCCTCGTGGTCACCCTGTATATGGTGTCTGTGCGAAGACCCTTCTTAGTGCACAAACGGCATTTCTTCCTTTGAATGTACCCCTTTACAGTGCATTTTTTAATTTTTGTTGGCTGATATTGAGAAACAATGGCTTTATGATTTGGTCCTCCCGCATCCTCTGGCAAGAGCCGTTGGAGTATCTTAAGTCAATAATCGTAAAAGGTTAATTTTTTTCCTGAATATTTTTTGTACAGGAAATGGGAATTAAGTACCAAAAGTTGGATCACGTGAATTGCAAGCTTTTTGTACCAGCGAATTGTTTTACGTAGACTCTGATAGTACGACAGAAGTTGCCCTTGCCTGTCCACGCCACACATATTTTTATTACAGTTGACAATGGGAAGTAGCTTCTCCTTTTCCTGGCCTTTTCTGTTGTGCGTTTGAACTGGTTTTCAAATTCACTGGAAATGTATATAACATCGCGTTTATCCTTCCACTTGCCGATCATAACGCCATTTGAGTATTTGGCCACAGATACCCCTAAAATTTTGGAAAAGTTGTAAGCAAGTAGGTAAACTAAGAAATGAGCAAACCTTTCTTAATTTCGCAGTTATAGTCAATCTCACCTAAGAACTCCGATGAAATTTCTGCGTGCAACATCAACATGGAAGTGCTGTTAACTTTGCATCTCTGTCAGAGGCTCACTAAGCGCTGTTTCTCAGACAGAGATCGGATGTCTTGCGCACATGAATTCAGTGCATCATAACGGGCAAAGCTTTTAGTCAGGGGCTAATGATGTTAGAGCTGAACTGAACTGTAACTATAACTGGAACGAATGCGCAGCATACGATAGCAGAATCAAACCCGGTCTCACTTGTTAGAAAGAGTTAGTAGCTGCAGCGTGGGTGGTAGTCCTTGTTAGGCCCATTCTACACGAGCCACAAAAACGCGACCGGTTCGTCGCTCAGTCGCTTGAAAATTTTTCCCATAGGCGATTTACATTACCGTTGGTGGCGCCACCGTCTGTCATCAATATGGCGACGAATGGAGGTATCAGTTGAACGACGTTAAACGCAACTCAACGTGTCTTTATGTTTGGAACGTGGTTCGAGTAAGTTTGGTCCAGCTTAAATCTTGTGTATTGGTATAATATACGTTCCCTGTCTGCGTGTGCACGCGGTTATTGTTCTGTGTGTGTATTTAGTTAATTAGTATAGTTTAATATAACAGTTAGTGTATAGGACTAAAAGACATTTTAAGTTGTGTTTATTTACTGGATAAAAATAGTAGATTCAGCAAATAGGTAAGGTGTTTTGTGTTAGATTAAATAAATTATGCTGACCTAACATTCTTTCTAGGTATTCATTATAGCAAAGATGGAAGCACGTGCTTTTATTACATTTGAAGCATTGTTCAATTATTTGGGTGCTACTCCTACTTCGCGCAGCATAAAGGAAGGTCAAGCAGTATTAACTGCAAAACATTTAATCACTTGTGGAGTAACGGAACAAACGGTCGACGAAATAAAAATGTTTGCACTATCCATACAAACGATTGCTTTAACTGAAAGACCGCATGAAATAAAAGGGACCCTACGCACCAATGAAAAGGAAATTATCACTGATAAATTCCTATGAAGCTGTAAAGCTGGAAATTCGGGACAATGCAAACATATCGCTGCTGTTTTACTTTTGTGCACCAGGTAAAATGAATTAACTAATTTTTCACTTTAACATATAAAATAGTTATAATTATTGTAGAGATAATATAATGGAGCTACCAAAACTATCATCCACCGATTTGAAATGTTTTTGGACTTCCCGCAACTCCGAGAAGCAATACGCTGCAGCTCCCATGTTGATGCATGGTTGCATAGCACCTAAAGTATCCCCAGTGAAGAGGACATTGTCACTTGAAGAAGACAGGGATATTCTGGATTTTAAATTACTTGTCAGAATCTGCATTAGCAATGCACGAGTATGTATTTGTAGGAGGCAGCTAGTGCAGCAAATTTAATTTTTTATAATGCTTTTAGAACTGGACGTAGAGAAAATGTAGAGCAGGTAGAAATAGTTGCCTCCAATATATGGCCAAATTCTGCACAGTTGGAGGAATTAACGAAGGTGGTTGAAAATTGTGAAAATCACAATATCCTCAACGATTTACAAACGCCTACATTTACGCGCAACTGCTGCCAGCAGTTTTACACCGACCTTGCGGACGTGGATGTGATCAATGTTGCAACGGTTACAACAGTTGATGAAGAGCTGTGGCACAAAGAGCGGCAATTTAGAATTACAGGTTCGAGATGCTATGCTATTTTCACTTACAGCTTGAACGATTGGGAAACAAAGGCAGTAAAATACTTTTGGCCAAAATCGTTCAAAAGTAAATACACTAGTTACGGTAAAGAACATGAAGCTGCTGCCAGAGATGCCTATCATGATTACACCGGCTACACAATTGTGGAAGCAGGGCTCATTGTTAGTCATAAACAACCATGGCTTGCATTCTCCCCTGATGGAATTATTTTCGAAGATGGAAAGCCAACAAAACTATTAGAGATAAAATGTCCATATCCAGGTAAGTTTACTTGCAAAGCAATTTCATGTTTTTTTACTAATGTATTTAATTTACAGGAAAAGATATCCCAGCTGGCGAATTTTTAAACACTTGCACATATTTAAGATCCTGCAATGGTGTGGTGAGTGTAAAAGAAAAGCATCAATATTATGCTCAAATGCAACTGGGTCTGATGCTGTTAAATTTACCCGAATGAATTTTGTATTGTATTCCTCGTTCGACAAAAGTTTGCTGAGCATATCTGTAAAGTATGACGAGTCTTATACCCAGCGATTAGTGGAAAAATTACACCTTAATTATTTTACAAAAATGTTGCATTTCGTATGTTTAAATAATTTAAAATAATGTGTTTAATAAGAACCTATTATTATTTGCAAGTTTGTGATGTGCGGGGTATTTCCAATAACTTTCTCTACATTGAGTTTTCGCTTATTATAGGGGGTAAGAGGATAGGCTTAAATTTGGCACTTTTGCGAAATTTTGAGTTGAATCAAATGGCTCGGCTCAAAATTTCGCAAAAGTGCCAAATTTAAACCTATCATGTTTCTCCTGAGATGCCTGATGCCCATGAAGAGGAAGTTATAGGAAACTCCCTTCACAATAAAATACATGTATTAATAAATTATTACAATATAAAAATAAAATAAAATTGTTAAATTATAAATTGCACCTTAATTATTTTACAAAAATCTTATTGGAAGCATCCTGTACAATACAATACGTATATTAAAAAAATTATTACAATAATAATGAAAAAAGAAATAGAATTGTTAAGTTATAAATTTATCGTTACTTAAAATTGGTGCAGACAAGTTTACGATTCCACATGCAACAGTAAAAATATCCTCAATTTTTGGAACTAATGCCCAAGGCAGAGGTTTACAAAAAATTTCAAACATTTTAATCCTTTGGTTTGTTCTTTCGATGTGTACACGTGCCCTAGCAATTTCGACATTTCTTTTTGATTCTTGTTCTGAAAGTTGTTGTCGTTTCCTAAGAAAGGGTGGTCTGACAAGTTTTATAAAACGAGTTTCTAGTATATCTTCAATGCGGAATCCTTTATCCACCATCACAGCATCTGGGCCCATTTCTAATTTATCAATGATGCCACTTTTTTTGAAGATTGCCTTATCCGATGCCCTTCCTCCATATGCCCTGCTTACAAAGCTTATTATGCCTCCAGGAGTAACTCCTGTCATAAATTTCATTGTCTGAACACCTTTATAATGTGAATAGCTCTTTATTCTACAACACAAGCGTTTAGTGCTTTGCACACTCACCTCCGTACAATCTAATACAACTCTAACGTTGGAAAACTGCTTAAAACATACGGGTAGATTTTTCTTTATTTTGTCTTGTGTTGACCAAGGGATGGCCGGCTTTAATATTATCGCTAATTTAGAAATTCTGTTGTGGAACACAACTTTACACGTTTTGCTGGTAATCACCTTAAATAAAGTCGCTAACACTACATACCGAAGGCCTGTTTTAATTTTTATAAAAGTTAAAATTATTTGTTCTTTAACTGTCAATTTTTTAACTCGCACTTCAGGGAAATACTGATTAAATTTTATTATCAATGCATCTAATACCCTAAAGGAATGTAATCCGGTTAAAGAATTTAACCCAAATACTACCAATGTCCTTTTAAAAGGTCGGTAAAGAATTCTTTTTTTTTTACACTTTAAACAATTCGCACAGAGATGGCGCCCTCAGTTGTTCATCAGGTAGAGTATTTCAGACATTCGTTTGATATTTACCAGCATTCAGGTCTTGAAGTGACCATAGTGTGATTGTTTGTTTAGTGAAAGTTTTTTTACAAGCTATCATGGCTCACTGTAGGTAAGCATAATTATGTTATTATAAAAAAAAGATTATTTATTTAACATTACTCTATTGATATAGTCATATTTTCAAGATTTATAAATCTCAGATGTTATTGTGTTTGTTTTTTTTTGCTACATGACTGTGCAAACAACGCCGTCCTTTTAAAAGGACAGTGGTCTAAACGCATACTATTTGTCTTTCAGTTATTGGAAAAGACCTTTAACTCTCCATGAGCTGTTAGAAGAAGCAGAACACTTCGATGATAACTGGAGACTACCAGACGCCATAGCTGTCTTTCCGCCAATCAACGCTAACGAAGACGTTACCGATGAAGATTCTGGTGATGACGAAACAGTTACAATGGACAATCTTCCTGGTGGTATATTAAATTCTCAAGCTGAGCCTATTTTCAATACCAATGATAATAGTGGTGATAGTGATGATGAGATTCCCTTATCACATTTTGTTAAATATAAAAAGAGGCGTAAAAATAATGATTGGGTTTCTGAAGACATCTCAAGTAATTTGCCGGAGTGGCAAAACGAATGTACGACAAATAATAATCTGTCTTCGTTGGATCTGTTCTACCTATTTTTTGACAAGGAAATTTGGCAAATGATAGCTCAATATAGTAACTCATATGCAGTACAACATAATCGAAGTGGGGACATTACTGTAGATGAAATAAAATGTTTTTTTGGGGTACTTATTTACAGCGGTTACACCAGTGTCTCAAGAAGATCTTTGTACTGGGAAAGTAGTTCTGACACTAAACATCAAATTGTGTATGATGCAATTTCAAGAAATCGATTTAATTTTATCATGCAAAATTTACATTGTTGTGACAATAGAAACTTGAATATTGGTAACAAATTTGCAAAAATTAGTCCATTATTAGAAAGTTTAAATCAGAAGTTTATTTCACTTGCCCCTGTTGAAGAAAATCACAGTGTGGACGAATCTATGGTACCATACTTTGGCCGCCATGGTTCGAAACAGTTTATTAGGGGTAAACCCATAAGGTGGGGCTACAAGTTCTGGATGGCTACTTCTAGAAGAGGCTACATAGAATGTTTCGAACCATACCAAGGGGCCAGCACAAATCTGTCAGAAAGATACAAATATTTGGGTTTAGGTGCAAGTGTGGTGTTATCATTTGTTGACAAAATTATTACAGAAAAAGGACGTTTACCCTTCCATTTCTTTTTCGATCTTTTTCACATCATGGGATTTGCTTCTAATACTCAGAGATAGAGGCATAAAAGCGACTGGTACAGTGAGAGAAAATAGAATTCAGGTACCTATAATAAAGACTGGCTCAGAGCTAAAAAAAACAGAAAGGGGCAGCTTTGAGTATGCTTTGGAACAGACAGAGAACATAATAGTCTGCCGCTGGAATGATAATAATATCGTCACCATGGCTTCCAATTTTGAGTCTGTACTGCCAACAACTAATGTGTCTCGATTCTCTCAGAAAGAAAAGAAAAAAGTGGCCGTACCTCAACCCAAGATAATTAAAAAATATAATCAGAACATGGGGGGAGTAGATAGGGCTGACCAAAATATTAGCCTTTATCGCGTGAGTATCAGAGGGAAAAAATGGTACTTCCCTATAATCAGTCATTGCCTGGATATGGCTATTCATAACGCCTGGCAGCTGCATCGCCATTATGGTGGAAAAATGGACCAACTTAATTTTCGTCGATCCCTTGCTAAAGGTATTTTAGAAACGCATAAGAAAAATACCAAGCGGGGACGAGTACGACCAAATGTCCATGAAAATGAATTTTCCCGATTTGATGGAAAGGATCATTTAATTGTGTACCAAGAGAATCAGATTAGATGTCGATTGTGCCACAAGAAAGTCCAGTTTCGATGCAACAAGTGCAATGTGGGTTTGCATCCAAAAACATGTTTTTTTAACTACCATACTCAATAATGATTTTTTTATATGTTTTCGTTATTTAGTACTCTTTTCATTTATCTTTTATATTTCATTTAGATAAAAATACCTTTTCACCATACTCTTTTATGATTACACCTTATTATGCCACTGTCCTTTATAAAGGTCAGCCTTTATCACAAAAACTATTAACAATATAAAAAAAAGTTACTATGATAAACTGTTTATTTGGCACTAATTGAAAGTAATATGAACACAAAATAAATATTTTCTAAAAAATATATATTCGGGAGTATCTGGGTTAATATGCCGTCGGTATCAATGGCACTTATAAAAGGTACCAATATGTCCCCACTTGTAATTTGTGTAGCACTGTCCGTTTTTTTATTTAAAGGAGGCAAATTTACAAGCTGAAGCAAACCAGACAGCGCTATTTTTTCCGTTTCCTCTAAATTTTGAAACGTACGATGTGGAGTTCGAACATCAGCAGGATTTTCTAAACTTTCATTAGCCTCATTAACGGTATCCTCTTCCTTCACATTTCTTGTACATCTGTTGGAATGCTTATTGCGTTTCCTACTAGGCTCTGGGGTTACAATGCTCTTTTGTGGCAAATTTTGAGACGGCATAGCATCTTTTTTTAATCTAGGTATTTTACTGGGAACATCTGTAAAATAAAAAGTTTTATATTAATGCACTACACAATTCTGTCAGATAAGTGCCACTTACCTGGTAATATATAATTATCCTTCTTAAAATGTAGAGAACACACTCTCATATAAATGGTAGCAGGTTTTCCCATCAACAAATCCTTTTCCCAAGCTTTCTTTTTTAAAATCTTTTCTTGCAGCCCGTATTTATTGGTTACATATACATAACCTGACATTTCATTGGGAAACCGGTGAAAACTTAAATTCTTGTCTCTTCCTTTTTTTGTGTGGCATCCATATACACAGCAGTTAATATTGCTTATGCCCTTTTTTCCGCTCATGATTTAAAACGGTTTAAAACACGATTACAATTAAAAAAACAACGGAGTACATAAATCAACCAAACACAGCTATAGAAGCTATACTGAGCTATACCTGCAATTATAACTTCGAATATTACCGAGTGGTGGCGCTTCAGATAATGTAAATTGCCTATTCTATACGAGCGTGTAGACGCCGCGCCTTTGTAGCGCGTATAACCGGCGAGTGAAACGCGACCCATTCTAGGCTAGCGATAAACCGCCTCATATTTGCTATGGATCCCGTACAAGTTGGTTGTATCGCTATTCACCAATTAACGTTATTAGGTTTGTTGGCCAAAAAACGTAAAAAAAGACGTTGGTGGGTACACCCGGTTGGTGCTAATCGCCTGACCTTAGGGGTGTTTCATCTTAGCTTCGCAGAACATCGGAGATATCCTGAGAAGTTTTTTCAGTACTACCGGATGTCTGTAGAGACATTTGAAGAACTTTTGGGGTTAATCACTCCATTCATAGCAAAAACAAACACAGTTATGAGAAGAAGTATAGAACCAGCAGAGAGACTTGTAGTGACCTTGAGGTGAGTAAAATTAACAATGTATTAACTAAAAGGGGCGTTTTTTACTCAACCTCCGTTTGACCATCAAGTAGCCCATTTAACATTTGTTAAAACAAATAATAATTTTGGTAATCTAGTTTTTGCTTTCACTGGCCTGGACAATATATTAATACTGTACATATTTATACATTTTTTGTTTGTTTTTACTAGTTTTAAGTATTTTTAGCCAACACAATATTTATTGTACATTGACTTAATTAATAAATGTTAAATGTCAGTTAAATTTTCAGACGAACTCAACTATCTTGGTACCTACCACAACGTAGACTAGGGTAATGAAATCAAACAAACTTTAATAAGTACTTTTATTTATTGATTTACATTGAACAAAGAGTATTTACGATTATAAATAATCAGAAATATTGTAATCACCACTTTCTTCACTAAATACACACCCCCAAAAAGTCTAAGGATATTTTTTTTTAGCGAGCAATTTTGGGAAATGAGGGAATAAAAGGGAACAAAATGGTTCTTAACACGTTCACTACCACGTTGGGTATACGTGCTCAACGCGCAGTGCCGCGCTGCCGAGAACGCACTGTGTACAGGACGTTATTGTACGTCACGGGCGGCTAAGATTGGTCAGTAACGTGAATGTACGCCATGGGCTTCTCAGATGGGCCCATCTGGACGGCTAATACGTGCTTTATAGTAATATAATGATATAATATAATACATTTTGGTTTGCAATACATTTTTTTGCAATACATTTTTTTATTAAGCAAACTACTGAATTAATTGAAATTGCATTTTAGGAAAAAATATTTATTTATTTCTAGCCAATAACTCAACAATTTACTCTTATTGCATGTAATTATGGTAACTAAAATCTTACTTACTAGGAACAAAAATTAAAAAAAAGAGCTTATATAATATTGCATACAATAATGGTAATTAAAGATTTACGTAGTAGGAACAACAATTAAAATGGAATACAAATGAAAATAAATTCATAAGTACTACAAAAAGTACATTTCTCGAAAATTTGGAAGTTCTATAATATACCTTCGTGGTATAAGGGAAAGCAGTCGAGACACAAAGGAGGCTGCTCTGGACATCCACTGCAGAAGTACACTGTGTCCTTCCTTTTTCCTTTGGAAGTGCAGAACTTACATTTTCTTTGGACCGACTTTGTTTTCCCGGCGCACTTTATTTTCTGAGCAAAGTGGAATATCCCCTTGCGTCTTTTTTCTGGCACTTCCCTTTGGGTTTCCTTTATTTTTTTATGTGAGAGCAAGTACTCGATTATCTTTAATCTGTACTCATACAATGGTAATTTTTCGGTGGAGTATTTATTGTACAGGAAGAAAGAATTAATTAACATTATTTGGATCAGATGAATTCCTAATTTTAAATTCCATCTCAAAGTTTTTCTTTCGCAGGGGTAGTATGATAACATTTGGTCTATCATATCTACCCCGCTCATATACTTATTGTACTCGATAACAAATTTTGGTTTAATTTTTTTCTGGCCTCTTTTATTGACAGCTTGTCCTTCCCCAGCATGTTCTGTGGAAACCATGAGAATTTCTCGTTTGTCTCTCCACCGGTCTATGTTTACTCCGTTCAAACATTTTGAAACCATTTTTCCTTTTCCAACTTTCACCCGCATTAGATCTCTAGGAATATGTCTTCGATTTTTTCTTAAAGTTCCCGTTAAATAGGTGTCTTTCGCTAGCAATTCCTGTGCTAATGCTACGTCACTGTAGAAATTATCTACGTAAATCGCGTGTCCCTTATTTAATTTTCCTTCCAACAACTTACGAACCACTTTTGAGGAATGTCCTTGCCCGCCGATATCTGAATCATTTGCACCTGTGTAGATCAAAATTTTTAAAACCAATCCATTCGGTTCACATAACATATATAGCTTCACGCCGTATTTATGTCGCTTATTTTTAATATATTGGCGAAAAACAAGTCTTCCCCTCCAAAGTACCATAGATTCATCTATCGCCAAATTTTTGCCAGGGTTGTAAATCTCGTTCATTCGATTATTGAAATAATCTAATATGGGACGTATCTTGTACAGTCTATCATTGGGTACCGGACTTCCCTCTGCAGGATTTTCAGAAAAATGCAAAGACCTTAAAATAGACTGAAATCTGTTGCGGGACATGTGTTCCCTAAAAACGGGAATATTGAATAGAAAACTTGTTTTCCAATAGTCTTCAATTCTCGTCATTCTCATAGTGCCTGTATGGTACAGCAACCCCAAAAACACTTTGAATTCATCAGCTGTAATGTCATACCAGCGCGTTTGCCGAGAAAATTCCCCCACGCCCTTTAGAAAAAGTTCTTCCGCATATTTATTCGTTTCGGTAACAATTAAGTTATAAAATTTCGGAGTCGCAAACATGTTAAAATATTCGGAGGGTTCATTTATGTTGTTAATTTCAAGCGGAATGGGGATTCCAGTAAAGGGAATATTTCGCAATTCAGCAATTGTATCTACCATGGTAGATTCACCATCACCATCAGCATTTTCCGCGTCCGCTTTTTCCGAGTCAGCATTTTCCGCGTCCGTATTTTCCGCGTCCGTATTTTCCGCATCAGTCTCCCAACCGTCGTCTGAATTTTCCATCCACTCTTCGTCTGAAGATAACTCACCAGAAAATGCAAGTTCCATGCCCTCTTCCAGAGTAAACATTTTTTTGTTGGCAAATCTAAAACCAAGTTATCTATCTATAATAAAACGTAGCATGTGATTTAGAGGACCATATCACTTGTTAATAAAACTGTAGTATATACCTATTTCATAAAACCACATTTGTTTTAAAATTTAATTTTTTTTTTAATAAAATAGTTGCCCTACATAATTTTCATTAAAATTCAAAATTACTACAGTTTATTAGCATCACTAATTACAAAGAAAAGCATGCACACACCTTTTAGGCCGTGCTGGAGCAGGCGACGAAGTCGCTTTTGAAGTGCTCGGAAGATCCATCGTGATACACTCTAACCGGCAACCAAACTCAAAATGAATGAAAATAAGGTCCTTACAACAGGCCCCTCCAATATCACTGACGACAAAGCAACGCCACAAAACAGCAGCAGTTTGAAGCGCGATCTGAATTGGACGTAGAAGTACGTCTTGGGCGCCTAGCGGGACCGCCAAAAGACGTTACTTAACGTCCTGGGCAGTGAACGTGTTAATGATTTATTTAAATGACAAATAAAGTGAATGAGATCAGTAAAAAAAGAAATTGTCGCAAATAATTTAAGATAAAATTTTATCATTTAACATTTCTTTGTTTATTCAACCAACAGCTAACTTTTAGTACATTGTGTGTCCTCCTCGATTATTAACAAGTGCCCTACACCGTCTCTGCATACTTAAAATTAGATTATCAAACTCTTCTTGAGAAATGTCCTCATAAGCTTGCTGAAGAGCAGCGAAGAGTTCCCTTTGGTTGTTGTGGACAACGCCATCCCGCAGAATCCTTCTTTGAAGCATGTCCCATGCGTGCTCAATGGGATTCATGTCAGGGCTCTGCGG
>JABXWE010030822.1:0-23507 GCA_014611495.1 Limonius californicus
AAAACTCCCTAGTAATCGATTTGACGTAAAATTTTCTACATAAATTTATTTAAAATACTCTTAAATTTCCTCAATAGAAAAAATAGTATAAAGAACACGTTTCATAAGACCACTTGTCGCACTCGTCCGTTGAAAAACTCGACGCTTCGCTTCTCGTTTTTCAAACTTGGACTCGTGCGTTAAGAAAAGGCCTTATGAAACTAGTTCTTTAATATACTATTGTAGACGCATGTAAAAGTAAGCAGTGATTGTCTGTACACTCGATGGTTAGAATTATTTTTTTATTTTCACCCATCGCATAACACCCACTCGCTCTCAATGTGTCGTTGTGAAGAAAAGGATCTAAACGAAACTAGTTCTTTAATATACTATTGTAGACGCATGTAAAAGTAAGCAGTGATTGTCTGTACACTCGATGGTTAGAATTATTTTTTTATTTTCACCCATCGCATAACACCCACTCGCTCTCAATGTGTTTGTGATATTGTGAATATCTAAACGTTGATATAAATATACAGGGTGTCAATTTGAAACGTACAATGTGTTATATCTCTGGAAATAAAAGAGGTACTGAAGATTTCTAGAAATAGTTTCTACAACATGAACGGGGAATCATTATAACTAATAATGTAACCTTCTCCATTCAACCCCTTAGGCTACAGGTACCCCAACAAGAACGTTCCTAATGGTTACACCCACTTTGTGATACTTCATTAGTTCTTACAAAATTATATTCAATAGTAGCAAACATTTTTCAAGCGCTCGTTTCGAAAAAATTAGAAATAAAACTCGAAAGGTTCTGAACCAATTATTCTAATTGATATTTCAAGATATTAGTTTACGTGTTCAAAATGATTTCTATTATTCTATAAGCAATTCTAAAATCTACTCGGAAATTCTCTTCGAACATTTTAGAAGGTCTGTTACGGAATCCTTCAGAACTCCTGAACTATTCCTTGTCGTAGTCGCGGGCTCGATTGAAGAAAATTCCATTCCAAAACTCCATAGAAACAGGTCTAATGGGTATAAAATCTGGAAATCTTTGGGGCCCTTTTATTTTTCTGAAACGACTCGGAAAAAGAATATTTGCAGTGTTGAAAAGCATTTTGTCAGAGTTTTTCAATGCGGTATCACAAACTGAAAATTTTTTGTTGGGGTACCTAGAACCTGTGGGGTTGAGTGGGGAAGGTTACCTTACTAGTCACGATAATTCCCCCTCCATGTGGTAGAAACGTTTTCTAGAGAAGTTCAATACCTATTTTACTTCCACTAAAACTAAATTCATGTTACGCACAACAGAAATGATAATCCTTCGAACATAATAGGGTACCGACTGAGCGACAGATTAAGAAATGAAGAAATAAGAACAGAATGTGATATTCCAGACATCGTCAGATGGACAAGAAGTAGAACAAGGGATGTGACTAAAATGTTATTAGAATGCATCGTAAAAACGGCAAGGGACGGTAAACCAAGAACACGACGTTCGCAGGGAATATCGCCTAAAAGATGGCAAGACTGTTGGAGTTCAACGTCGCAGGATAATTAAGTTGGAACAAACAGGCAGATGGTTTATACTACTACTACTACGGAGAAGGTATAACATATTGTACGTTTTAAAATTAATACTCTGTATGTCCATACACAATCAAACTCCTTTTCCTGTAACTCCAGTATCGGCAAACGTTTTCTCCGGGCCAGCAAATGCTGTTCATTAAGATATATTTGGGACAGTTGACCTTGCACAATGCTCCTACATGTTATGCCACGTTGCAACTTCACTCATAATTCAATCTCTTTTTATTTGCGCTGCATATTTACAATTGACTCTCTAACAATTGTATGGAGTAATAAGTAAACGTGATATAGTAAAAACAATCATCCAGTGAAGACACTCTTACAGTAGCCATGTCGGGACGATGATGGCCTCTTCGCCTTAGGGCGGTCGTACATCAGATGGTTCTTCGGTCTTCTTGTTACATTTAGTGGGTTTACCATTTCTGCAACAAATGTGTCCCTGTATTCGTTGATAATACCGTGTTGACAGTCTTTATATTTCTTCCGCAATAAACGGAATTTGTAGATCATTGGGAAGGGTCCCATTGGAGACGTACTACAGTGCATCGACCACGGAGCGCAGAACCATTGGAAGCGTTGGATGATTTTTGTGTTAGAAGGTTAGGTGCACCCCTAAGTACAGTAGAAGTTTATTATTTAAGGCTAACTTTGATGTATTGCCCAGGAACCAGAACATTTGTCTTAGATTTGAGGTTAACTGTTATCTATTTATTTTAACATGCTTTTGCCATGTTATATTGTTGCTCAAGGTGTGGATCCAAGCACTTCAATTCATTTTGTTTTGCGCTGAATATGACTTACGCAGATTTTGTTTGATTATCTTTAATTTTACATTTGCTAAACAAATGGTAAAGGAGCTCTACATGATGTTAGAGTTGCTGCAACATAATCTTCATTTATTGCTAGCATCAATTGCGATTGTAGTGGTGTCTATTTAGGATAAGTTTGCAGTATAAATAAGATATAATGAAGGATTCAGCACGCTTCCCTGGAGTACACCCGATTTTATTTGGCAGTAGTTGGAGAATGCAGATTGTGTTTAATTTTATAATATCTTTCAGTCTTTCGCCCATTTGACTGATATAAATATGCTGTGTTAATGTACAGATATAATTTGAAATAAATGCCAACTGATTAAGTAAACTTTGGAAAATCCCTTTCCACCCGGATATTTAGAACACCTAAATACGTATATCGGCAACTAAACTGCCATCTTCAGTAAGAACTTGAACTAACCAAAGTAACTTGGCTGAGGAACACTTCTGGAGATAAGTCCTTCACCAATCAACAACTGAAGTTCAGTGCTAATAGTGTAACAAACAAAGGGTTAAATACTAAATCCCCGTTAGGGTTCGTTACGCGTAACCAATTAAGAGATTATTTTAAACAAATTAATTAAATATGAGTTAGGAATTGGCTGAATTTAGAAGATTTTTCAAATTAATTCTTTTGTTGAAGACACTTCCTTGAACAATTTTAGGTTTTCTAGTTTTATGCCGTGTCCTGTCTCGTAAATATGTTGGGCAGTACTTGATTTATCAAATCTATAATTTTTGAAACGAGCTACATGTTCTTTAAACCTAATCTCAATATTACGTTCAGTTTGACCAATAATTTTTCATTGCAGTAAGAACAGTCAATTTCGTAAATCGTAAATCGTAAAAAGTTCAGCTATTTTATTCTATTCTGAATATGCACTTGGGCACTAAAGTAATCACAAGTTGATTGTACGAGTTTACATATATAACATATACATACACATAACATATAACATTACATATATTAGTGAAGTAATAAACTATCAAAAACTTATCTGAAACCAACAAAATTTATTTGGTACGTAGTGTTTCCTACATACTGAGCTTCTAGAAATTACAACCAGCTTAATTGTTTAAACAACACTGTCATTTTTAAGATAATAAGATTTAGAATGATTACATTTGAAATTGCCTAACTGTCCGAGTTATTAGTTAAATATTAATAGAAAATATTGTTATCGCAATGTACTCGTACATGTGCGTGATACGAGTATTTGACGTACACGACCTATTGCATATGATAGATTATTATTCCATTCTGTTTTTTAATAACAAAAAGCCTCGGAATTTTGAAATTATGTATTTCTGATCGGATTGTAAATCCCGTGCCGAAAGATATAAAGGCGAATTAATACTCACAATCGCCCATCTCTGTAATTGGGCGGGCTTTTTCAATCGCAGATATTACACTTATCAAAGATTATTAGGATATAAATTATTTCAGTATAAAACTATTTGGTGGAGTATTGAACCGAGTTCACAGATGCTACTCTTAACTATAGAAACTCCGAAAACGTACATAAAAGAGTATCGTGAAACAGGAGGTGTTACGAGAAAGGAAGGTATGGGATACCATACTGAAACGTACTGCAGGAACAATGGATTCTGGTAGGAAAATATAAAAAATCCTACGTTTACATCTTAGTTCGCATTCGTGTTTTATTATAACCAATGGCATGTTTGTATGTGAGGTTATGTACGCCTCAATTAGCTACAATATACGATATTTTTTATGCCATTACTTTTCATGTTTTTTAAACGTCCGCTATTAACATGTATAATACATTTTATGAAGTAGCAACTTGTCGATTTGTTGAACTATACAAACAGAAGGATTGTTAAAAATGCGCTCTTTGTATTTGTTTCCTGTTTTTCATGTCTCCTCTCAAGTGCAGAAAGAAATCAAAGAAATGTCCGTTTACAGATATCATGTACACAATATTTAGCAAATACTAGACTCAGTTATTATACTAACTCACACGAATATAACAGAATCTGCAAACAGGCCTTTACATCCATAGATGTAGGTACTAATTGTTAGTTCGTTTAAAGCGGAAATATTGCGAATGCCATGCACTGATGTATTACCAGTTGCTGAAAATTAAAACTCATTTTCGTAGAAAACTCTTAGATATATGAAAAAATACTGAAAACAATCTAGAACTAAACATTAAAAGAATTTTTCAACGTGTAAACCGTGCAGCTGGCATCTGGTATAAACAGTGTTTACTCTTTAGACTTCAATCCTTGTGAATAATAATCAATATATTACTATTTTATGTCACTTTATACAGTTTACGCTAATGTTTATTGGAGGCATACATGAACGGGCAATGCCGTGAATACATTATTTAAGAAAATATTTAAAAAAAATGACTTGTGGGGTAACTGAGTTACCCCGCACGGTCACGGAAGGGTTAAAGCGGAAATATTGCGAATGCCATGCACTGATGTATTACCAGTTGCTGAAAATTAAAACTCATTTTCGTAGAAAACTCTTAGATATATGAAAAAATACTGAAAACAATCTAGAACTAAACATTAAAAGAATTTTTCAACGTGTAAACCGTGCAGCTGGCATCTGGTATAAACAGTGTTTACTCTTTAGACTTCAATCCTTGTGAATAATAATCAATATATTACTATTTTATGTCACTTTATACAGTTTTCAATAACCGGAAACGCTGTTTAACACTAAATCTTGAAAATGACGTCCCCTGGGGATTCTTAATTGAATTGTCTTGAGCGAAGTTCATTGACTTTAAAAAACTGCAGTCGTCTTATCTCAGATTCTATTCAGATATGGACAAGTCGAGTACAAACTCTTAGAATAATACACTCTTCTCGAACCTGCTTTTTTCAGTAAATGCTGTAATGTTTACGAAATAATTTAGATAAAAACTAGTTTTAAGAATTATACCCACTTATCGGTACATGCCACAGAGCGATAGTGTTAAGTAAGTAAAAAATATAAAATGTTTGATATCTTGAACCGTGAGATATGTTACGATAGCCTTTCCGGGAAACAAAATAATCAATAAATGAATAATAAAAAATGAAGCAATAAGTTGAACAAGACATTTCAACACTCCGCAAAAAGGGTTGTAAAAAGCTACGTAGCTACGCGGTAGAAAGGCAAAAGGCCGATAATGTAACGACTGTATAATGTACGAAGGAGCCCAAGAACAGCCACAAAAAATAGCTAGGGAAAATACCTTCCCTTGTTCCGAATTTATCTACGAAACTTAGTAAAGGGAATAATAATTACTACAGTCTGTAATATAATTTGTTCCGTAACTTAGTACAGAGAACCCTTCAATGGTCAACACATCAAAGAGCTTCAGTAGTAGTGGTAAGACTAATATTATCGGACTTTGCGAACAAGTTTCACCTTGATTCTTTTGTAATAAATTTTGTAAATATTTGAAAAGGTAAGAGCTACTTGCTTTCAAAGTCATAATTTAGGTGGCTGCTTTAATTAGTTCCTTAAATTATTCGATTCAGCAACACCGCTAGACATCAAAGTGTTTGTAAGGGTAATTGTCTCGTCTTTGTTGTTTAAGCTCAGAAACACCTACACGTTATTCAATAAACCTACCGACATTATTTTAAGTAGGTGTGCTTACGCTGAAATCGATTGGACAGATCAAATTACCAAGAGTGTTCTCCATCACTATTCGATGGCTTTAATGAGTGCCTATTGTAGGCAGAGATATGACTTGAAGTGGTAGCTAAAATTGGAGTTTTCCGTACTGTACCGAAAAGAAAAAGATGAACATTCATTAAATCCAAAGTCTAACTGGGGTTTACCCCACAATCCAGAACCGGTATATTGTTATCCCATCAATGAACTTTTCATAAAGCTCCAATTAAATTCTACTGCTAAAACGAATTATTTTCTCGACCTACAGTAATACGGACCGTGTACTAAAAAAGGAAATTCGCGTATCTTATTGAGGGCGTGTGATAGAAAATAAGGAACAATTAGATATTGAAATTATATTTTGTAAAAAATACAGGCTTGTGAATATCTGAAAGTGGCTTATTTTTTATAAAAGGTAAATCGTTTATCTCACTTATTTTTCAGAATTACAACAAACGTTCGAAAAGGTACTTGCTAAAGTGTTTTTCAAAAAGGATTTTAGATTTCTACGGATAAAATTATATTGTATTATATTATATTCTTCGATATGCCAATTTTAAAAATTCGTAGAACTATTCAATATCTTGTTAGTGTAGCTGTTATGCTGTATAATATAATCTTATATCTATATATATAATCTATTATATTTTAGGACAACAGTGATTTTCACATAGTAAAATAGTTATTTGAAAAGCACGGATTTAAGCAAGAGCATGTCCTGAAATAACTGTATGCCAATTAAAAAGTTTTGGATCTATACGAATCCCGAAAGAAATGAATTGAATTTAAACATTTTGCATATTATTTACATTTGTGCATATAAATATTGCAGTGACTGCATATTTTAACATATTTCTGCAAAAACCCTAGAAGAGCTCTCTAATTTTTGGAACTTCAATTAAAGGAATAGTTTTCGAGTTTCCGGAATCTCCGACCCAGGATAGTCCTTGTTATTACCCAGATGTTTCGGATTATTTAGCTACCTCCCTGCGAAGGCCGTAAATCTCTAGATATAAAATATTTTAGAACATTATGATACTTCTAGAAATTAGTAATTACTCAATTATGGGAAATTCATGTAAGGATTAAGTGAGGTTAGAATAGTAAAATCGCTTTTAAGGGTGTAGGGACCACATAAATTACGCTACCAAAAATCGATATATTTATCCGCATTTCATAGATGAAAAAGTTAGTGGTGATAGAAAGCATTCGGTTTTTGAGTCAATAATAAGAAAATAATTTATGACTTCAAATTGAATAATAGGTTTACTTGTCATTGTGCCTTTATTTATAACTTTTTAAAATATCTTTGAGAAGGTTGGAGCGGTTGCGGCCTTTTTTTACAGTTGCAGGGTTATCTAGATTTAGGGAACATGTAGGTACGCTGATAGGTGATACTTAGGTAAGACACTGTAACCTAGAGGGAAATGAAAAGACCGACTCCATAGCCAGAGAAGGCTCCCAAAAGGTACTCATTGGCCAGGAGTCAGCTCTTAGAATTCCCTACACCAAAGCTAAATTGGAGATCGGGAAATGGTCTCGGTCCCAGTTTAACACTAATTCGACCTCATAATCAGCAATGAGACGTCCTTGCACACCATGGGGCTAGTAGATGACTCCACATGCAAGTTTTGTAGGAGACGTCAGGAACCAGCCCTATAATTACATCCTGACTAACTGTCCCAGGCTTTCAGTCTTTAAACACATCCACTTAGGAGCCAGTCTGCTAAAACCCGATGATATAAGAAGCAAGTTAGCCTTCAAATTTAACAAGAGGTCTGTATGATTATCATCCTTAAATGTGCCAGTTTGCATAGCGGGCCTTCTTGGCCCGAGGGTAGCATTTACTTGCTCCGCTAAACAAATGAATAAATGAATCATACCCAAGTATCAGGCTTGGTTTAGGATATAGATTTGTTGGTTATGTATAGAAATGTCATAGGAGAGAAGGTCGCTATGTCTCGCAAGAGATAGAGCACTCGAAGAAGAAGATAGAAATGTTAATATCGGAGGAAGCTGATTTGGGGTTGCTGAAGAAGTTTGAATGGGGAACGAAGATGGTTAAAAAAATTAACCGGCGGATGATATTGAGGGCTATTTGGATTTTTTGTGATACAAAAAGTGATGTTTTTTGCATAGTCCAGATGGCGGCGTCATCAGCAAAATGTCTTGTTTTAGCTCAAGTCGGATTTGTGGTTGAATAATCGTAGGAGTATACAGAGTATAATAAACGAGAGAGCATGGACCCCTAAGGAACGCCTTAGTGAAGATTGATTGGATGAGAATATACATTGTGAATTATGACTCTGCAGGAGCGATCGATGAGAAATGCACACTTAATGTCCAGAAAGACAGCAAGCATACATCTGTTCAGGTTGGCACTTTTGATAGAGTCGGTATGAAGCTCGAGGATGGAATTCATTGTAGAGGAGTGGAGATGTAAACCCAACTGTTGCTGGGTAGGATATTTTTGGACTGTAGCTTTTCTCTAAGACGTGAGACAATGATTTTGTCTGGGGTTTTCCGTAAGATGTTTAGTAGGAATATGAGGCGATATGATAGGGGAGTTTTCCGGGCTTGTCTATCATAACAGTAGAATCCTCTTGCCAGACTGTAGGGAGGTAGGATATGCGGAGACAGGAATTGTAGATGGTGGATAAGACATATATTACTTGATCAGGTAGATTTTTAAGAAAAGGGGTTTCAGTTGTTCTGGACAAGGAGCTTTGTAATTGTTAAGGGATATTGTTTATCAATTTCTAAATCCTTTTAATTTTTACGGCCTCTGAATCGAATGGGGAATATGGACCTGAATCATTAGTATTATGTAATTAGTGCAAATACAGATTAGCTATTATAATGTTATTCTAAAAATTAATGTATAAAAATTACGTCAAATAATGACTTAATTTATACGTTTTAAATGTTTTATCGTTGGCGGTGAACATCGCAACTTTTGAAATTTAAATGGAAAAGCCCTGTATATTGATATACTTCTGTACTTTTTGTAATTTTTGTACATTGTTCTATAACTTTAAATTGTTTCTCTAGTTTATTACAAAGTTCTAAAATTGCCGAAAAATGTTTCTATTGATTTCATACATGAAAAAGGACTTATTTTATAATAATTAACTAATAAGAGCTCATAATAGCCGGCTTTGCAGCGAATCACTTATCGTATGACGCATTCCAGTCACCAGCAGACTATCTAGCTCTTCTAAAAAAGAACCACCCAAACTTGTTTATACCACGTTTACTTGTGGTAAAATTGGTTTAACTAGAGATGTATGCTGGGTTGCATATGTCTATTTCTAGGGAGTTTCAAGTGGCTCCTACAGTCTCAAATGGTTAATTTCATACTCCATCTTACTTTAGGTATGTCAAATAGTGCAGATCGGCTGCTCCTGATCGGTAACAGAAAATGCTGAAAGATGGTAACTTTTATACATGAATAAAAAAAGTATCTGGAACTTATACTGCAAGCAAACAATGTATTTTCCAAAATTTGCTACAAAAATTTCTTTTTTGATACGATATCTCTTTTTATCGATTAATCGAAAGATATTTTTACCTTCATATTTAGATTTCGGCTGAAAATATATCTCCGATAAGCTAGCTTGTCAAAACTGCTTTCCACCAAAGTTAAAATAAACATCATATCGAAATTCTACCGAAAACATGAAATACCCTTTGTTTCTCTTTTAAACAGAACAAAAACGACAAGTTTAGTTGAGAATTGTGTTCTGCATCAATTGCCGCCGACAAACCGCTTATTAAGTTAACCAATACCAATTTTAAAATTTAGTAAACCATACAATCAATCAGGCGTAAGGCAGGGAGAAATATGTAAAGTCATAGATCATCATCAACAGCCTTTTTTTGTTCCACTGTTAGGTATCGGCCTCTTTTCTGCCACGTGTTTCTCCTCAGTTCTAAGGTAGAAAAACCTACAGTTTAACGTCGAATCTAAACGATAAATATTCCAGAGAAAGTTTTTAGCATTAAGATCCCACGGTTGCTAACCGGAAAGGGAAGTTCTGTGGGTTAGGTTATAGAACATGCATTTTATGTGCTATTGGTATTGCTAGTGTTTCAGTCCTAAGCCAGAATCGACATTGTGCTCAGAATGCAAGCGCTACGCCAACTGAGCTACTACGACACGATAATTTTTTGATATTTTATTTGAATGCAGAAAAATTTCCGGTCTGAAATGAATATATGTTTATTATATCAATACAAACTCAACCAGTTTAATATTTAAACAAATCGAAAATTAATAGTTAATTTTGAATTATTAATTAAAAAGTAAATAGTAAGATTTATCACACGGTCGTTCTACTTACTTGTATAACATAATTCAATTAGGTGGCTACGGCGATGTTAAACATTTGCTAATCGTTCTCTCATATTGATAAATATCATTATTTTCACTTCTTTCTGTTTTTTGTTCTTCAAATGGAACGATATTATTACCGCCGACATGTTGAAAGTATTAGGTGCATGTAATGACTATGCCAGTGATGTCGCTAGGACATATTCGGAAAGGTTTCCAAATCGTCGGCACACTAATGTAAAACTATAAGACATGTAGAACAAAGATTACTGGAAACAGGAAACGTAAACCCTCGAAAAAATTGGGCAAGACGTCAAACTAGACTAAGCAAGTGTCTATCAAGAACAGCAAGTTCCAGAATTTCTTGAGGCGAAAACTAGTACAAGGCTTCGAATTGGATCGCCCAGATTGCTTTCCAAAAAGATACAATTCTCTGATTATTAAAGAGAAATGGTCTACATTTGTTTATTCCAAAAAGTTCAAGTTTTGCATGATGGGGATAGAGAACGTCTACTCAATTTTTGTAAATGATTGTTGCATAGCGTAAACAATGATCCATATTCCATTGAAAAGATTCTGTGAATTTACTGAGACAGGTACCATAAATATGCATAACCCCCATAAACGTAGGGATGGAAACCCTCACTTAATATGCAAAAGATCTTATCAAAGACGATAAATATTAATGTAATTGGTCCACACATTCTACCTAACCGACTTAATTTAGATAATTTTTAAATGAGAATTTACCACTCCTATTGATCGATAAAGCCTCATTTGCGGAGGTGGACTTATACCATAGCTTTCTAGATTACCGAATCTGAATCCGTTAGATTGTTTTTTCTGGTACTGGTGCCTGTTGCTATAATAACCAAAAATATGCTACAGAGGGTTCGTGCTTCTATGATAAATCGTGCGAATAGTTGCCTTGGAGTGGAAGACAACCTATTTAAACACATTTAGTGGCAACAGATGTGGACAATATCTTTTCTGCTAGTATTATTCGTCTTTAAAACAGTTTGAAGGTTAAATTTTCGTATTTTATCACTAACTCGATTAGGAAGGACAATCGAAAAACCAAGAATAAGGACATGAATACCCCAAATTAACCTACATTAAACTACATTCTCCAATGCAGCGTATTTGGGTTTATTGGCTACTTTCTTCCGCTTACAGTGCATAGAAGGAATGAAAACAGTTTACAATAATTCCATGTATTATTATTCTCATTGCAATCATTTAGTGTTTATAGGTTAAACATCAGTGAAAGGAAGTTCTACTCCAGAATTTGACATCGGTTCGTGTAACCGATCCATCAGACACACAAATCCAAAGCTTTGGTTAAAACTAAGAAAGAGCTCCATAATAAGTATTGGGACACATTTCATTAGTTTACTTTTATTTCACATGATGATAATAATGAAACGCAATGGAGAACCCCATTACAAAGATAGCAGAAAATATTTGAAACCGCCCATTCGCTTCACATCATCCGCTCTTCATGGTTAAGGTCTTCCAGTTGGTCTTCTACGGCCCCATGATCTCCAACGCAGTACAATTTTTGTACATCTATCTTGTGATGTTGCTACATGACCTATCTGTTCCCATTTCAGCTTTGCCGTTCGTTCTTCTACAGCCTTTACGTTTGATGCACTACATTACCATGTGTTTATTTTCTTTTCGTTTATCGTTACTACCACCATTTTGTGTTCTACAGCTCTCTATGTGGCACTCACTTTTTTGACAATCGATTTTCCGAAAGCCCAGACTTCTGTCGCGTATAATAGCACGGGGAATATGCATTCATTAAAAGTCTTTGCTTCTAGTATTTGTAGAATATTCATTTTCATTATGTGACTTAATTTGCCGTAGGCTGTCCCTCCCAGTCTAATATATCTGTTCAGTTCTGCTTCTATATTCTTTTTCCTCATTCTTATTTCGTATCCGTGATAAATGTATTTTTCTACCATCTCTATTTCTGCGTTATTAAGTTTTATTTGGGCGTTATCTTGAACTTCCTTAGTCATATTTTTTCTTCTGCTTGTATTTATTTCTTTGCCTCATTTTCTAGAAATATCAGTTAGTTCAGTTAATATACGGGGTGTACGCTTGTATAATGAGGCCATCGGCACTACGCAGATAATTAAACATTTTTCTAGAAATGTTAATGCTTTTATTGCGTCACTTAAGTTTTTAATACATTCTCCAAAACCATAGTAACATATTGGAAGAAATCGGTCTCCTTGTCTGACACTTCGATAAATATATATTATGTTGAAGAAACAGTATAATTCACAGAATTTCAGAAGCATACTGGCGTACTAGCATAAAACTTCAATACACAGAAAGTTCGGACTTGCAAAACAATTTTGCCTGTTTTCAACTTTATTAGTCAATCATGGTTTCCGACGTCTTATATATTAGTACAAATTGACAAACCCTTAGCACAACTGTTCTACTCGTATGCAAGCATATTTATGCACACACGTATCTGCTATTAATTTCCTTCAGATGCTTAATAAATGCTTTTCCCGTAGTTTCTAGCTTATGCTCTACCGCACCCAGTCAATTGATGTTAGATCTAAATTAACGTGTTGTTCAATCGGTAACTACATATAAGGCTAACGAAGCACATACCATAAAATCATTATATTATTGCAGTCAGTAGGTACACATATTTGTCGTTATGACAACTAGTTTGATAGAAGCAAATAATGGTCACAGAGAAGTGAGCTATCTAAATGGACAATGATTGAAGGAACTAATTTGTATTCAATTTGATCGCAACCCCTGACTATTGTTTCACCAGAAGTGGTTAAAACTTTAGCCTGCCTACACAGAGTTTGCGAAAGTTAATATTTTGTGTAAAAACAATAGGTAAACTTAGATATTCAGCAATCGGGAGTACTAACTTCTAAAATGAATCATTGCCACTCTCCTAAAACTCTTCAGTGAAACTTACTTACTGAAATTTATAACTTGCTTATGTCGACTTCTCAAATAAACTTGAACAAATCTCATTAAACTTTGGTAAATTCTGATTTAAGACTTCTGTAATTATTTTAGTATCTCGTTCAGGGAAGATTTATCTCTATTTTACAATAGAATTTAACATTTTACCTCTGCATATTTAGGGTTTTTTTTGTTAATTTCCACAAATTATAAGTTACGTTGATATTACTAAATGTGGTTAATTAGATTTTGCAACTTATAATACATCCAATATTATTTGCCGTTAGATGTAATATTAATGAATAACTAAGGGTTTTCGTCTTTGCCCATATTATGTCCACATTATATTGTTTACACGTTTGATACCTCTACACCGTGTAATAGGGTAAATGAATTGATTGATTGTAGTTAATTCAAGCTTATAAAATACAATATATTTAAATAGATGTATAATAGGCTATGTTTAAAGTAGACAACTTTTAAATGGGCGGGATACCCGGAGAACAAAATCTTATTAGAACGATCCACAACAACGATCCGGGAAAAGACTTCCGGTAAAAACTATAAAAACAACATTACTAAAACCTCCCGCTACCCTTACAAAAGAGTATTTCAAATAGTTTTAAAGGGTTTTGTTTTAATATTTCTGTATCAAGAACCTTTCCACTAATTTTGTAATCATGGATTACAATACAGGCACGTAACAGTTGATGTATTTTTTATTTCTATTTCTTTGTTTTCTAATAAAACAGTACTGAACACCTACTAATATTAGAAACGATGTTTTAAACTTATCATTATGGCAAATAGAATAACATCTTATTCTTCTTCTTCAACCCTGTTCTGTCCATTGTTGAACGTAGGTCTTTCCTTTTCTTTTCCATTCATTTCGGTCTTGTGCCTGTCTATGCCATTGTTTTTCAGCCGCTTTCCTAATATCGTCCACGCATCGCAGTGGTGCTCTCCCGACCCCTGTTCTTCTTTGTCTTGGTCTCCATTCTATCACTCGTTTGATCCATCTTTCGTCTCCTGTTGTTATAACATACTCAGGAACAATTAAGAGAAATTTAAGGACGTAAAACTTGCGTATGAAACCATTTCAGAAGTCCTTGTTCCACCATGTCCCTGAATCCTTTTATGAAAGAATTAAAGCAATATTTCGTACACTTTCCGGATAACAAAACAAAATCTGGGGAGTATTTAAGGATATTTAACCCAGAATTTACTTATACGATGTAGCACAGAAATAGCAGGAAAGCAAAAGAAATTTGATATCAATGATCAAATTTCTTTTATTAACCTAAAATCTATGCTGGGAAGCGGTATAAACATCGACTTCTACAAATAGTCGCATGTGCAGTTAAACATCCAAGAAAATTATTTACGATCATAACACTCCCAATAATGTTTAACTTATGGAATTTTAGCTTCGTTTTATTACATCTTAATTAGTTGGATATTTTTGCACTTTGAAATAACCATCCAATACAAATCTAATGCTTGCCTCTTATTTTAATTACTATTCTTTGCAGATATGTTTGGGCAAAATTTGCTTGGAGTTAACTATTTTTTCGGTTATGTAGCTAGAAATAGGTACAATAAATATTTTAGTTTTTGCTTGTTGTATCCCGGAAAAGAGGGAGATGTACGCGGGAAAGACAATACAGAAATATTCACTTTAGCAGTACTCATTATATCCGGAGCTTCCTTGTAACAGAACCCATCTTAAGCGAGTTAGATTGTACGTATGAAATTAGACGATTAGAAAGAAAAAAACAGGGTCAGTTTTCGTTGTAAGCGTATGCTCCTAAACTTTAACCACTTATAGCTGCGGTTATGTAACCACTAAATCACCCTGTACATTTTTTGAGTTCATCACCTTTACGGAGATAGGGGCTTTAAAGTTTTTTGTACATCAACTCACTAAAATATACATAGCTTTGTTGTTTCTTGTCTGACTCTCATAAACTTTGTTGGTTTGTAAAGCTAACAGGCCGAGCTGAATTTCCAGTTCAAAGTCCAGTTGACTAGAAATTAAGCTTGGCTCTTCAAAATGAGGGATTTTATCAAAATGGGGCATGAACCAAAAAAATTATTTACATTTAAGTTAATTTACGCAAAAAAAGCTTTAAAGCCTCATAAAGCTACCGAAGTAAAAAAATACGCGATGATTTTTGGGGGTCAAATAGCCTCAACTATGCGTGGTTAAAAGTTTCCATACGTCTTTAGAATCGCCCTGTATATACATCCTGAAATTGCTAACATTTTCTACCTTTGTAGAAACGAATACGAAATTTCTTCACAATCAGTGCAGAATGGGTAGGTGTATTGTCATGCAACAAGAACTAACAACCCTTTCGTAGAAACTGCGATTGTACGCAAGTAATGCGCTGAAATAATCTCTTCGCCACTTTAACATAAAATGCACTATTTACTATTTATCCTTGTCGCCACAAATTCTTCACGTATGACACACTATTTTTCGTAAAGGTTATCAACAAAATTTAGAGTCTGGATTTCCAATTCTAGGCATGTCCTGGTATTTCGTCTCAGGATTGAAGGTTGCACAAAATGTAACTTCTCTCTATTTTTGCTCATCCGTAAGATTCTGCGAGACGTACTTTTCACAGATCTTCCTCTTTTCTAGATTTTCATTTAGCATCATTCAGCGATACATTCGATGATTTTTTGCAACAATATCACAAATTCTTGCGACCGAATTTACATTTCAAGAAGTTGTGGAATGCTCGATTCTAGCGTCATCATAAATATCCTTATGCCTATCTCTTAGACGTTTAAAGCATGCAGACACATTCGTATGACTTAAGGTATTATCACGGTACACCGTTTTCCAACATTTCATTAATGTTTTGTTGGAGTTTTCTCTAATATACAGGAAAACTTAATGTTTCTTTGTTGCTCCATCACAACTGGCAGAAACACGATGTAGACGCAGAAACGAACAGCTGTTTTCCAATTCATTTTTATTTACGCACCTCATATTAATAAAAAGTATTACATGCTACTTTATGTTTCATTTAATTTAATGTGAGTCCAGTGTTCCAGCATCAATTTGGGTGTTAAATTGCCAAACCTGGTATGTGTTATATGCCACTTAATTTTTATCTACTCTCACCATAATTCCTTGAGATCGTAATCATAGTGGTAGTTCATGCGTTCAGATTTTTATGTATGTTCTATTTCCACCATTGTGTACAGCACTATCACATAGTTTAATGTTCACAAGAAACTTAGCCACCTGTTACAAACGTCACTTATCAGAGTTAGTATTTAGTTGTACAAGTATATCCTTCATAAAACTATTGTTGTTAAATAGTGTCAAATTTAATTCTTTTGGGTTAATTTTGTTGTTAGGAAAAACCAGGAAATGATAAAAGTTTAAAAATATTGCCTAGTCAATCATTCAAGATTGATTCATTTTCCAAATCGGATTGTTTCCCAGTTATTTTGCTTTTCTGATTTAATTATCAACAAATTAGCCTCACCTTAAAAGACTATAACTCCGTTAGTAATTCAAAGATTAGCTTTTTAGCGTCAGAACATATATCATATATTACAGGGGTCGGCAACCTTTTCATGGGATCTGGCCACTTGAATAACCAATAAGTGGCAGCGGGTAGGAGGCGGACAGACGGCAATGTGACACCTCTAAGAAAGGATTTTTTAAGCTTAGCTGTGAAACCAGTGATGCTATCTTAACCCTTAAGTAGAGAGGCGGTATATTTTTCGATCGACTAAATCTTAAATCCTATCCTGCGGGAAGGGCATCGGAGCCGGTGAGCCGTATGTACTCTCCATTCAGTGTGCCAGCTGGCATGGTGGCAGTCACTAGCCTTCCGGTCAGTACCTGAGAGCTATTGGGGTTGTGGTAGGTTCTAGTATACCACGCCACAGATTAACTATTAAACAATTAGTTTTATGATTAGTGAAACCAATACAAGAAACGAACAGAAATGTGACAGCACGAGTGAAAACAAATATAAATGGTGAAATCAACCACCGCAATGGGACTACAAGGTTTTCTTTTCGAATCTATATACGGGCCACACGTAAAAGTTATTTGACGAAACTACGCAGGCCACACGAAAGATCCTAGAGGGCCTCGGGTTGCCAACCCCTGATATATTATAATGTAGCCATTTATTGTTCATTCTACTGAATTCCTTTTAATCTTAAATATACTGATGATATTATTACCAAATTATAAAAGTACTCAAGCGCCATATTTTATATTGCACATATTTTTTATTTATTTATGGGATGTTGGCAATAATTTTGTCCACTCTTTTTTTGTTTTTGGAATTTAAAGAATATTCGTCCAGAGAAATTTTTAAACTTTCGTATATTGATTCCTATCAAATTCATTCAAAAACTATATCTTTTTAGAGTATTACTCTGTCACCTTCCTTAAACAAGCATAGTTGAGTGCCGACACGCTTAAAAAGTTCTCATGTGTTGTACGCACAAACGTGAAGGGTAGACATATCTTGTTCGTGAAGTAGTAGATCCGTCTTGCTTCAGTTCATTTATCATTCATAGTTGTATAATATCATTTATCATTCTGAATACAAAATAGTTCATTGCGCATAAATCATGTAACTCAGGTGCTAAACTCTTTTAGATTTCGAGAAATTGATTAATGTGTTTTCAAATATTTTCGAATTTCATAATTATAAGCGTGTTTTTAAAAGAAGCATTTACTGGGCAGAAAAATATGCCAGCCTAAATGTAAAAACATATAAGAATTGAAACGGAAATGAAAGTTTACTAGGTAGGAGTGATTGCCGCAAGGAATTACCTTGGCAAAGATGGAGAGCTCTTACTAATCCATCTTCACTGGGGATTTGTCTGCTTGCTAGCGCTTTGTCAGGACGTGGATAAAGGCAGTCATACAATGAATATTTTCCTTTTTAGATACTTTTTTTACAATCAGATTCGTATTCTGCAGTAAAATTGGGTTGTAATGTTGATCTAATATTAACTGGTTAAGTTTTTGTGTAAATAATGTTCAGAATACAATAATTTTGTTTAAACATTTACTCTTTTTCAATGAGTTGAGGGTGTTGACGAAGTAAATTGCGCTTTGATGTATATGGACATGCGTTTCCTCGGTTACTTTGAAACAATGAAGTAATCTAGCTTATATAAGTAAGGGTTTATTAAATCTAAGCAATTGTTTAATATACGTACTTCACCATATGCAACGTCTTACCCTTCACTTTCAATAAAATTTTGTAAGAAATTTAATTTCTCGGATATGCTTGGCTTGGTAATTGGTAATACATTTTGCAGAAGTAATTTTTCATTCACGTTTTGATAGTCTTTAGAAAATAAATATTTATATATGAAAATATACATCACAAAGAACTTCTTACTAATAGAGAAACAAGGAATATGTGGGTTGATATGTTGCTGGGACGAACATATGAAGATAAGAAGAAAGCAAAGCTAAGATCATGTGTGTACGAAGAATGAGTAAATAGAGTTACATAATTGACAGCGTGTCCCTTCTACCAAAAAGGAACATTCAGGGTGTAATTTTTGTCATTAGTAGGAAAACTTCTCCTGTTAACTTTCAAAGTTCTACAAGAATGTATAGTATCTTAGCGGTATACTAATTATTCTATGCAGCCATTTCTTATATTAACTTTGTTACCTAGTTTTAAATGTTAGTATGTTTTACTGAACAGAATTCGAAAATGCTATGATATCTGAACAGTAGTATATTTAATTTTATAGTTTTTACATTGGAAAACATGGTAACAGAGGCAATACTGAGAATACATTGTTCTCGCCGCTTAAATTAAACAGTTCAAGAAAATATTGCTAGTAAACTTCGTCATTGTCTGATGATCTTTGCCTGCTATTCTAACAAACATAGCAGAAAAAAAACCGAAAAAGTCGAAGAAGAAGTAAAAGAGACTTGGGCTGTATATAAACACTAAAGAAACAAAAATAATGAAAATAATGAAAATAAACACTGATCGAGAAATGGAGATATCTTCAGAAGGAGACGAAATAGAAGGTGTCCAACAATTCTGGCACTTGGAAAGTATACTAGGTAGCAATGAAAGAATCTAAGAAGTAACGGCAAGAATAAATAAAGCTCAAAATGCGTTCTAAATGTTAAAGAAAATCTAGAAATCCAATAAGCTGACACAGAAAACCAAAATTGGAATATATAACACAGATGTACGCAGATTAACGAATGCAGCAGAATCATTGACCTCAGGAGGAGACTACTACAGAAACGTCAAATGTACATAAATAAATGCTTACGAAAAATTCTAAATATTTATTAGGAAAATTGTAAATCAATTAAGGAGTTAAGAGAAAGAACAGTGCAAGAGCAAATATTTGAAACAATAGGTAGACGAGAGTGTAAGTTCATTAGTTATACGCTAAATAAGGACACAAATGACATCACACAACAAGCACAAGCATCAGTCGACCGCCAAGAGAAAACGAGACATACCTGAAAAAAAGTAAAGGAGAAGTATAATAAAAAATAGGCGGTCGTAGGCTAGAGGCTGGCGTGTTAGACTTCTATGATGAAGGTCTGGGGTTAAATTCCCCTACCGGAACATCGAATTTTTAACAGTCGTTCTCCCCCGTAATGTAGTGGCAAACCAGCAAGGTATTCTACCTAATAAATCTTTGGAGCAGAAGTGTTTACATTTCCCATTGTTCGGAGCCGACGTTATGCTGTAGGTCCTCTATGTCTATGGCACTTTAAGCGCGCAACACAGGCATAGCAGGAAGGTCGCTATGTCTCGTAAGAGATAAATCACTCGAAGAAGAAGTAGAAGACATTTGCTCCATGCGGTACCAAGAGGATGAAAGTAAAGTAAAATTAGTAAATTTTGTTTGTTGATTTCGCGTATGCAGAGTTGCCAATTTTATAATTCTGCAGTTGCTTGAATTTTAAGAATGAAACCCGAATACGAAAACGGCTTTTAGGTTTGTATTGCAGTTTCTTTGTGGTGGAGCAAGCAGTTAACAAAAATCACTAAGAGGAAAATCTATAAGTCAATAGTAGAACCTGTAAAAACACACGGAAAAAAGATAGTTGAATAAGAGCAATTGAAATGTACTGTGCAAGGACAAGCTGTAGAAGCTATTCTAACAAACATAGCAGAAAAAAAAACCGAAAAAGTCGAAGAAGAAGTAAAAGAGACTTGGGCTGTATATAAACACTAAAGAAACAAAAATAATGAAAATAATGAAAATAAACACTGATCGAGAAATGGAGATATCTTCAGAAGGAGACGAAATAGAAGGTGTCCAACAATTCTGGCACTTGGAAAGTATACTAGGTAGCAATGAAAGAATCTAAGAAGTAACGGCAAGAATAAATAAAGCTCAAAATGCGTTCTAATTGTTAAAGAAAATCTAGAAATCCAATAAGCTGACACAGAAAACCAAAATTGGAATATATAACACAGATGTACGCAGATTAACGAATGCAGCAGAATCATTGACCTCAGGAGGAGACTACTACAGAAACGTCAAATGTACATAAATAAATGCTTACGAAAAATTCTAAATATTTATTAGGAAAGTTGTAAATCAATTAAGGAGTTAAGAGAAAGAACAGTGCAAGAGCAAATATTTGAAACAGCAGGTAGACGAGAGTGTAAGTTCATTAGTTATACGCTAAATAAGGACACAAATGACATCACACAACAAGCACAAGCATCAGTCGACCGCCAAGAGAAAACGAGACATACCTGAAAAAAGTAAAGGAGAAGTATAATAAAAAAATTATAGATAAAGACTATGCCGCGAAGAGAAGCGAAAGGTGCAGTAAAGAGCACAATAGGAAAAACAAGAATTGTAGAAGTCAGAGGCGGTCGTAGGCTAGAGGCTGGCGTGTTAGACTTCTGTGATGAAGGTCTGGGGTTAAATTCCCCTACCGGAACATCGAATTTTTAACAATCGTTTTCCCTCGCAACGTAGTGACAAACCAGCAAGGTATTCTACGTAGTAAATCTTAGGAGTAGAAGTGTTTACATTTCCCATTGTTCGGAGCCTACGTTATGCAGTAGGTCCTCTTTGTCTGTGGCATTTTAAGCGCGCAACACAGGCATAGCAGGAAGGTCGCTATGTCTCGTAAGAGATAAATCACTCGAAGGAGAAGTAGAAGCCATTTGCTCCATGCGGAACCAAGAGGATGAAAGTAAAGTAAAATTAGTAATCTTTGTTTGTTGGTTTCTTGTATGCAAAGTTGCCAATTACAGGACATAAATAAACTAAATTCTTTGTGGTGGAGCAAGCAGTTAACAAAAATCACAAAGCTCACGTTAAGCTGTAGGTCCTCTATGTCTGTGATACTTAAAACGCACAACACAGACATAGGAGAAGATCGCTACGCCTCGTAAGAGATAAAGCACTCGAAGAAGAAGATTTCATACTAAACATTAAATTCTATACCTCTGACAAAAAAAGCGCAGCATATACAAAATGAATAAATAACTTTGAGTGACACCTAATGGGCAAAACCCAAACTTTCTATCACAGTTTCTGAAATTGGTAAGCGCTGTTGTAATTGATTAAATGCCTACAAAACTTTTATATTTTTAAAACGCATTTCTGGCAAACTTGTTTTTCATTAAATTATAAAATTATTCTAATGGAACCACTGTGCTACTTTCGCTAAGAGACTACGCGTATACTTCGCTCAGTTTAAGAAAATAAGGCACCTCGATGGGGCAGTGCGAATTCGCGCTGTCAGTCGAGGTCACAGTGAAATGCGGTCCGATCGGTCCCGTGGCCGAACTCCGGCTGAGGCGACCGTATTTCACTTAATTAAGTTTACGGTGCATGTTGAATGAATGGCCAGTATGTAAGGGATGCCCGCACTCCCCTGAAGTAAAGCGAAAGCGGTTCGGGGGGGTCGGAGTATGATTGAATGCAAAAAAAAAAGAAAACAGTCTATGAAAATAACTAGGAAATTTTTTCTCAAAGGACGTTATAGCTGCAAAATGGTAAAAATATTGTGGAAAGGTCAACTTGAAATAGAGCATTTTTATGTAATAGTCATGACGAAAACCCTAAAATTTGATGTTAGTAACGCACAAGTTGTCGGCCTCGGTGGTCGACTGGTTAGCGCATTTACCTTTAGATCCAAGGGAACGGGGTTCAATTACCTCCGAGATCGGTGAGAATTTTCTAGCGGGGAAAGCATCTGAAGGTGGGTCTTCTATCGGATAAGCAGAAAAGCCGTAGATCCTGTGACACTTTAGAAATCACTACCTAGGTTGGAACTAGCTCAGTTAGGCAAAATGTGTAGTTAAGCTAAACAATAAGCCAAGAGCGTCAGCATAGAAATGCTTCAAAATCCGCGCGCTGGGTCTCGTCCAATCAAAATAAACAAACAAAAACGCACAAGTTTGTTACTTTTAAGCAACAAATTCTTGCATAAGCGTCAAGTTTTTCTGGAAATATTAGGTAGGGCAGTATAATGCTCATCAAATTGGTTGAATGTAAAACATTAGGTTTGTAAATACAGGGTGGTCCCTAATTTGAAAAAATCGGGGAGACAGGCAAACAATAGTTTGAAGGGGGACAACTTTTACCATGTAGATGATTTACTCTACTTCATTCCTCCGCCCCCCACCACTACCAACCCCAAAATTTTTATCAATGGGTGTCGAGTGATTCTTCGTTTGAAAGAGTTTTCTGTTCTTTGCACAATCTGAAATTTTTTGCTGATTAGTTTAAAAATGGCATTTTGAAGTTTCCAATGCACATGGGAAACATTAAATAAAAATTTTAAATAAAATGTTGTAGTTATTAGGTGATATGGCAACAAAATAAAATAATATAATGTATAACACTGGCGCGCCGGTGCAAATACTACCGGTAGCCAAGGGGTTGTATTGTATTGTATTTGAAAGAGCGAGGTTTTCCAAGCATTTCAAGAGGTTAAAAAACAAACATTGAATAGACAGAATTGCACAAAATTTTCACATTGTATAAAGAACAGAAAAAACCTTTTCCTTTGCCTTTAAAATTTTGGGGTTGGGGTAGTAGAGGCTAGGGGGATGAAGTAGGGTAGATGACTTACATAGTAAAAGATGTCTCCCTCGAACTATTGTGAACCTGTCATGAATTTTTTCAAATTTGATCATATACAAAGTTATTCGGGGTTGTTTCAGTT